>DWPT01003952.1:0-13771 GCA_018251895.1 Agathymus mariae mariae
TGTCCAAAGTTGTACACAAGCGGACACAAGCTTATAATGTACATTTTATTCGATGTCGTTTAGTATCCTGTAGGGTTCTTTTATGGTGATAGCCGACAAACGAGTAGTCGAGCCACCTAACGGTAAGTGGTTATCGTCGCCCATGGACATCAGCAAGTTATCACTGATGTGTTGTCGGCCACGAAATGAGAAGAAGGCAAGAAAGACAGTACTGGCTCTTAAGCCAAAAAGGGTGTCCCTTAAATAGTTGACCGATGGGATGTAGGTTGTACAGCGAATCATTCTGCACTAAAACTATATTATCTTAGGTCTAGTAGTTTTAAAAATGTGACTTGTTGAAACTTCGTTGTAATTCTCATAATAAATACATGTTAGTTAACAAACTATATGTTTTCCCAATCTAGAAGTTTATGATAGGCACTTATTGTTCTTCTTTACCTGTAAAAACCATAGATTTAGTTTTTTTTTTCTCTACACAATATACATGTATATTTACATCGTATATCTATGGTAAAAACAACACTGACAAATACATAATAAACGTTAATTTAAGATAATCTTTAAATTATTAAACCGCCATTACTATAACGCACACACAACAATAATTAAACACAATTATGCATACAGTCAACCATTTATATAGCACAAATTAATTTACGTGTATTTAGTATACGTCACAGATAGTCATGAATACAGTTACATAGGTATATACTTTAGCCGTATTGAGGCCATAATCCCATGCTTGCCATAATCCCATACTGGCTGGAACAGCGAGCAAAACAAAAATAATCATAAGGAAATAACAAAAAATTCGTTATTGTATTTTGAAGTCAGGCAATATATTGTACTAATACTAATAGCAATAGATAATAATATAACAATGAAAAGATATTTGCAATGATTATAGAATACTCTTTGACAAAAGAATCTCAATAACGTTCAAACTTAAACAAATACCAGTATTAATAAAAAAAACTACTTTTATTTTATCCACATAAGTATTTCAACATTTGTTTAAGCGCTTATTCTGTTAGATATACAGCCTATAGTAAAAACATATATAAAAAAATTGCATCACCTTATGTATATATTACTAATTGTATGATTAAATGGCTACAATTCACGTGGAACAAAAACACGATAACGTGTTTATCTTATCAGTAATTAATTTAATTCTACAATTGAGGTACATTGAGGTTAATTGAATTCAAATGAAAACTTATATATATAGATAGACTTAAGATAAATAAACGCCTTATATAAATAAAAGAAATAAATGCCTTCTCACATTTTTAATCTAACATATTTGTTAATCATATATCCAAAACCCAAAATAATTATAGTATAATATTTATCAAAAACTTAACGACCAGTTAATTATAGGCTCCTTAGCAATTCCATTTTATTACACATCCAGTGAACATAGATATAAGTTAATTACACACCGCGAGTTCAGCCACAGATTATAAATGTATATCTACAGAGTTTCAAACACAGAGATTAAAATATCAATCTCAAATTCTACACGTCCAAATAAAATTATTTTAAAAACACATGGTTAGTAGAGTATTTCATTTAGGAGTTCTATGCTCCTAACTTGAATTAAATTAAGGCTTATTACTACTCTTACAGAATAAAAAGTTTCTATTAGATTATGTGGTTTTACTTGCGATAAAAATAATAATAATAAATATACAAATGCTCACACACTCTCATCGTTTTTGAATTTGACATATACGAACTTTGGATACCGTTCAGACGTTTGCCTCATTTTTTTTTTTGTGAATATGTAATCGATACATAGGTAATAGCAATAGCAATGTCTATAGGCGACGGTGACTAATTACCAGCAGTTGACGCGTCTTCTTGTTATTCACATAAAAAACCTGATCGTAACCGCCGGAAATGGACATCAAGAATAGCAAAGGTATTACCGTATATATACCGTTTCTGGTCACACATTACAACCGAACTACGTGTAAAACATTTCACGTTTGATTCTAGAAGGACAAGCATAATCTGCCAACCGCTAGATAAAGATACCGTCGCGCACGTGTCGAGATGAACCTGTGTTGTGTAAAGCCAAGTGGCCTCTACTACAAGTCATCTGGTAGCATAGGCTTGTCAGTAGTGAAAATTGGCTCGAATTTTAAGATGTATTCTGCTCTTTAAGATGAATGTCGCTTATTCCTGATTGGCTGTAAGTAATACTGAGTATAAGCTTCATGTGAGCCCAACATAAAGACTTAATATTTAATTGTTTGTAAGACGATATAAGGCGCCTTGGACTATTTTGGAAAATTGCTAGTTTCGGTTTAAATTTGACTGTAAAAGGACATATTACAGTAAAGATTCTTGCTGTTACGTTGATTGATGTTATGTAGATTGAAAAGGTTAAATATCAATTTACCCCACTGTTCCGCAATATTTGATCATAAAGGTACAAATATATGGAAAACAAAAGATACGGTGATAATGAAGATAACATACACTGAATAAAACATTATTTTTTTCTAACGATTCACGGTTTTATTGCAATAGAAATTAAAACTAAAATTCTTTACAACGATATTTATTTTTCTTTCCATTATATGTGTATCAACATGAGAATAGTATCTTAAGTATTTGAACGTGAGATTAAATATTCGATAACTTTCATAATTACTCATTTTTAGCTTTAGTTAGTGCCGCGTAATAGCAATGATATTTCTAAACGATTGTCTATCGAGTAATTTACAGCTTTAACTAATGGGCACAAGTTCTTAATTAGTATTATCAGAATCAATAATACTAGAGGTGTTAAAATGAAATTGTACGTTAAGAGACAGTTAAGCATTGCACTATGTAGTAAGTAAAATTAAGTAAATAAAATATTTTATATAAAATATTATATTATAATTGATACTTGTGTTTGACGGCATGCACGTAGTTCGCGTGACTGTATTTTTAATTTTTTTATTCTCTTATGTTTATGCTTGATACGAGTAAAGTTATTACGTTAAGTAAGTTTTGATCAGAGTGGTGATTTTTTATTATTATTTTACTAGTAAATACCACTTAATCTTAATAAACAATCATTGAATTAAATTAAATCTGATAGCTCAGCTAAAACTTTAGGTTTGAACTTGAAACTTCTCAACGATTTAATTTTTGGGTTTTTATTTAAACAGTTGAGTCGATTCGATGGTTTGTAGCTAAACTCCGACTCGAACATCGTATATCCAACACAATTTTTCTATAATTACTTAAATGCAAAATATTTGCATTATTCTTTCATTATAAAGCTCTTGTGGGTATCGAAGATATTCAAGGGGTGGTTTAAACCATACAGAAATATAGTACCTATTGAATACACTCTTTAAGATACAAAAATTATTTATTTGTAGGATAACAACTATAAAAATAATCTTATATGTATTACAAATTAAAGTTGTTTTCTCGTTTTGTGCATATCATAGTATTGTTTAACGAGTCATCGTCACCGCAACCATATTATCCCACTGTTGGACTCAGGTATCCCGTCACAATGAGTGGGATTAAGGCCATAGTCTGCCACTCTGACCAAGTATGGATGTGTAGACCTCACACATTTTCAATAGCATTACGGAGCGATCCCAGGTATGCATGTTTCCTCACGGTGTTTACCTGCACCGAAGGTACCTGTGATTAATTTGTAATACGCAAAATATTATGGAAAATTAGAAGTTTGTGCAGGATGCGACTAGTTTTTAGATTCCGCCGTGCTAGAGACCTACACGCAAAACACTAGGCTATCACTACTATTTTTAATGCTTTCTACTTCTCTATTACTAAACTCATTATGGTCAACAATTCACAAGGTGCCATGTTTATATTTACTAACATAGTTTAGTTGCTGTAACAATTCCTTCAAACCCTCAGTGATTTGATGACGTTTTGCTTATTAATTTCTAAAATAAGCAACCCACAGGTAATTGTAATTAATAATATGATGGTACCAATAAATTGAAATCAACAGCCGATTCCTCTATTGTACCGGTAATTATGGAAGATTGTCCAAGGTTTTCAGTGCCAGTCCCATCATGTTATTTTTACTACTGTGACTAAGTGCTGTCATAACGTTGTTAATTGATAAGAGAAACCGTCCACATGGCGGCCTCAGCACAGTGACTTGCGTTCGTTTTTAACTTTATTCGAGAATTATGTGTTTTTGTCTAGGTGTTTAAATTTTTGTTCCACTCAATTCGTGTTTGTTTACGAAGTTTGTTTACGTTGCACAAGTTATAATCTGCCTGTAAATAAAAAATAAAATTTTGAAGTCCAAAAATACTTCGTAATACTTATGACGTTAGATTTATTTATTAATAAAGACATTTTTTTTGTTTATCGGCCTTCGTATCTTTTATAGCCTCACACACGTAAACTTCTGACAATATTTATATGGATATTGATATTTTTATAACTCATAATAAAATGGGTTGACATCTAGGATAGTTTAACATTTAACTCTGTAGTGTGTCCGGGAAAGATCGTTAGCAAGTGAGAAGACCACCTATTGTACTATATGGTATATTTTACCGTTGATATCTGATTACTCTCCGATTATAAGGGAATGTAGTAAATTAGGCAAATTGTACAAGATTATTATTTATTATTCTAAAGATATATCGCAACAAGCGCGGTCGGTTGCCGTGAACACAGATTCGTTCCTTTTTGTTCGACCCTCCTCCCTAGCCCGGTCCAACGTCGACTTGTAAAAGGTGACGTAACAATATCTGATTACTTGTCCACAAATAACTTCGGACATATCATATAATATATCTTGTCTTTGAGTCGAATGAAACCTGACCCCTAACGTGTGACCTGTATGAAGAATACTAGACCAAGAATAGCTATAACGGCCTTTTCTATTAATCTACTGTCATCATCATCATCATTATAAAGGTTTCCACTGCTGGGTTCAGGATTACTATTACAATATGTGGAATAGACCATCACACTGACCACGTGCAAATTGGCAGTCTCCACACACCATATAGATATGGAGAATTCACAGGTGTGCTGATTCAAAGCACTGACTATTATTTCACTGCTTATCTAGTTGGTGCAGTAGTACATAGAAATATATATTGTAGTGATTTTATTTTTTTCCAGTATACCTCGGCCAAACACTAGTCGGTTTCGGTTTAGGTTGGACGGCCCCAATCATACCCAAGCTTCAAGACCCTGAACAAACTCCTTTACCAGACATAGTCACAGAAACAGAAGCTTCGCTTATAGGATCGTTACTCTATTTCGGAACTATTACTGGTAAAATTGAACTTCCGATTCTTCAATTTGGCAACAATGAAAATAAAATTAAAAGTTGTAATGCTCCTTGCTGTAAAATAGACAAAAGAATGGGTACCAGGTATTTCCTTGTTACTACACTCTGTACCCCTATTTTTATCTCACAATACTGGAGCATGGTGTCCGAATTTTTACCCGTTTGGCTGGATACCACCGTCCTGCTAGAAACCCCGCACCCGCACCCGTTTTGGATGACAAAGCGTTGATGATGCCTTTATTATTGCGGGCATGGGCAGACGCAACAACTTCCTATCGGCTTTTGACATAAAAGACAACCAACTACCAATTAGCAGAATCGACGAAAACTAGAATTGGTTAAGTGTTAAGTTAACAGTCGTTGTGTTATACTGGTCCATTTCATAACCTTGTCTACAATTCCAGGGCCATACGTCTCCGCATTCTTATCAAACATCATTCGCCGGAAGCCATGCCTCCTTCTCGGAGGGTCTATGGTCATCATGGCCTTCGTGATTCTGGCACTAGCGCAAAACTTGGCTATGATCTACGCTGGCAGAATCTTCACTGGTCTGGGCACTGCCATCATCTTTGTGACGAATTTAGTGTACATTGGCGAAATTGCGTAAGCATGTAAGGTTTATGATTAATGGTCCTATATTGCAATGACATTTTTGTGAGCAGTTGACAATGGAGCAGCTAGGCAACATGTCGATATGTGGTCGCTGTCATCCTTAGAAATCAATAACTTACCGGGAAGTTACCGGCCAAGATAAAGAGATAGTTACGAATAATAACGGAGAAAGAAGCAAGTACAAACATGCAAAAGACACAGAACAAACAATTATATCACAACGAACGGCAGATAGCGCCTTAGTGAGTGGCACAGTTGTGACGTCGAAACGTAAATCGTTTTTCTTAACTATGCACAGAGTAAACAGTACATCTATACAAATAAATACAATTGGAGTCTGTTTGTTATATTAAAATAACAGCTTTTTACTAAATGCATATGAATGTGTATACGGTACATATACCAAAATAACATTTTTATCAATTTTTATGTCTGTTTGTTCCGCCTAATCTCTGCAACGGCTAAACCGATTTTGACGGGACTTTCACTGGAAGGTAGCTAATATAATAAGGAGTAACTTAGGTAATTTTATTTTAGGGAAATAAACATGCAAAAACGAAAAAAAAACTAAATAACTTTTTTGTTAAATTCCACGCGGTCGAAGTCGCGGACACAGCTAGTTAATAATATAATTAAATGTTTGTGTATGTGTTTACTTCCCACGATACTTTTTTTAGCCTAGGGAATGGAACGTTCCCCTGGAATGGGGATTTAATTTAGTTAAGAGTCTGTCGCTTTAGAAGGTAGTAACCAGTTTTATTTGTTTTGTTGCAGCTATTACAAAAAAATAATATGTGTATAATTCATATAACTAGAACAAAATAGATCCCGAATACAATAAAATTTGTATTTATGAAATGTCTAATATATATTAGCAATAATTATTGCGAGTGTCGTTGTTAATTGTAAACGTAAGGCGTTAGTTTTCTGAAGTTGTATTTTTATTATTTTTAGTATCTTTCGATTTGAGGCAGTGACATCGAAATATGCCTTGAATAATATTAAAACTTAAGAGAGTTGTATATCAGGGCTTGTAATTATAATTATGATTCACTAGTTAGAAGCTCCAAAGGGATATACTGGTCACGCCTACAAATACTGCTATAATTAAATTTACCATTCATTAGTGCCAGATAAATATTAATATTTACACTTTGATGCGACTTATAATTATAGGTCTGTTATCAATACATATAATCAAATTCTGACTGATAGCTTTCTGTACATGAACGATATATGAGAGAAAATATTATTCGGGATCTTCATTTACGCAATAGAATCCGAAACAATGGTTAGAATTTTTGTCTGTTTGTCTGTACGTTTGTTCGCTCTAATCTCAGAACCGGCTTAACCGATTTTGTTATGGTTTTCACTAATAAATTGCAGAGCATCACTTAATACTTAAAGTTTCTTTCATTGCAATCCATCCACAAATAAAAAAGTTACAAATTAATTTAAAATAATGTACGTATTATTTCTTAGCGTAACACCTATTTATTCCGAAGCAAAGCGAGGGCAGTTTGATTGACTGGTCAACTGACAGTTGCTGGCTGGTCTCTTGTGATGTTAGAGCAACCTTAACGTAAAATTCTATAACCCATGGCAGGTAGAGGTTTCTTCAAAAAAATAATGTAGAATATTAAGTAACATTATATTTAAACTGATATAACAAAAAACGCAAATTAATAGCTACGATTTTCAATGCGTAACTATTCCTCTTAAACAAAAGATTCTCCTTTTTTCACGGTCAAGTTGACAGAGTAATCAAGTTTTGTCAGTCAAAAAGATTTTAATGTTTAGAAGGAAAAAAGAATGCCAGTCAGAAGACATCAAACATAATAGTTATACCTCACTGCATGATGTTACGTAACTGGCTAGCCACACTCCTCCTACATCCAAATGTGAAATGTTTTAACGAACAAAGTTGGTTTTCCGTTTCCGTCTTATTCAGTAATGCATCGTTATTATGCATAAAGACATTAATATTTATTGTTACAGATATCCATTGGCGACTATGACCGATTACCATCTGGTAACCACATGTATATTGACGGCAGAGTTTAATTTAATGTCCTAAGTTAATGAACTAATTGATTAAAAGATTAACTATAGAATAATTTGATAATTGATTAGTGAACCTACTAGTTAATGAAATTAACCAGTTGTTTAATTTCAATTTCAATTTTTTAATTAAACTTATTAAACCTTAATAATTTTAAAAATAAGTAATATTCTTCATTCTAGGTCAACAAATCTACGGGGAATATTTCTCACCGGATTAGGGATATTTGGCACATTTGGTACTCTTCTAGTGTACACCATTGGGCCCTACTTCACCTACCCTATAACGGGGTATATTGGGGCTGCGTTGACCATTACTTACTGCATCGGCATTCTGTTTATACCCGAAACACCATTGTACTTTATAATGAAAGGTAACATAGTCTAAGAGAAGGTAAGGTAAAATAAAGTCATGTTTGTGGGTACTCTAACATTTTACAGAACAAGATTAACCGTCACGATATCACGCAAGAACTTTTACTACGCATCAATTATATTCCAGTCTTAATAATCTTCCTAAACACTAAAATACCAACAACTAAAATAGGAAAAATACAACATTGCTGAGAGCCAGCAATGATGTGCTTTATATGTTTCGGTTTAAGTTGTATTAAAGCGTTCAATTTAAAGATTTATAAGTATGTGACAATCTTGAGGTGGGACTAAAACTATATATACATATAATAAAACTTTTACTCATCTCTTGCTTTACATAGTAATAGTTTTTTTGTGTTTTTCTGTGCGTTATGCGCTCTAATTTCAGAAACGGCTTAACTGATTTAGTCACGGCTTAACTACTTTTTTCCTGTAAGGATTACATAATATTTAAAGTTCATTTTATTACAATCCGTTCATAAATAAAAAAGCTATAAATTAATATTTATATATCATACGTAGAACGAGAAAAACCCAGACAAATATGTATAATTAAACTCCGTCTATATTAACGGTTATCTCCAAGTACCTAACGGTAAATTTAAGCCGAATGCAATCACATTGTCATGATAAACAGTAATCTCATGACCACGCAAACTTCATTAATGATTGATTCGAAAGACAGGAGTGCTTAATGTAAGGAGATATAAGAACTTGTTTTTATAGAAGGACAAGAATAAATGAAATACTTATGTAACAATATTTTTTCTACTCACAGGCTATGAAGATGATGCAAAGCAAGTCTTACAAGATTTGGGTCGTTTCGAAGACCTGGATAAATTAATGTCATTTAAAGACACCGAAGAAAAAATCAGCGCTAAAGAACAGTGGATTCAAATTTTTACAGTGAAAGGCAACAGAAAAGCGCTAATCATTACCATTACGTTGAATATTCTTCAACAACTGAGCGGTATTGTAGCTGTAACGTTCTTCGCAACTACCATATTCGATTTGGCTGGATCTTCAGTAGATCCTAATATAGCAACTGTTATAATTGGAATAACGCAATTCTTTGCTAGTTCCGTAACACCTTTATTCGTCGAGAGGAATGGACGAAAAATTTTACTACTTACCTCGACTGCGATGTGCTCTTTAAGTTTGGTGAGTGCGAAAATGACCTTGAAATGTTTTATTGCATTTGCCTAGTTAGTAAAAAATCAAATCTCAAAACTATTTGACAAAAAGATAAGGGTTTAATCCTGACCCAATAAATTAGATCTAGGTTTTCTTTCTTCGGTAATTTTTAAATTATTTTTCTTTTTCGTTTTGAGATGATAAACAGCAAAGAAACAGACTAGGGATACGTTTGATATCAAATAACACCTATCTAAATGCATGACTAGGTCTTGGCGGTCTCCTGCAAATGAGACCTGTCGTCACTACCAGATTCATTGCTTGATAGGGGCCAATAAGAGCAGAGGTAGGCAGGTCGCTTGGGCTCCAGGATGGCTCGAGACCTTTGTCAAGTAAAAATCATTTTTTATACAAACTACATGTGAACCAACTAATACCATAATTAGTCACGTTTGATTAAATTTACTGAAAGTAACTTTCAAGTGTCTACTTTTACAGTTACAATACCATCAGTTAATTCTAGAACAATTACTTTTATTTTCAGGCTGTTCTTGGTGTGTATTTTTATCTCTCCGATGTAGGACATTCGTCTGCTTCTAAACTTGCATGGTTACCTTTGGTTACCTTAATCATATTCTTCATTTCATATGCTATTGGTAAGTAAAAGTTATTTTACTGTATTTACACGAATGTTTTTGACTTCTTTGTTATTAAACACTGCGAGAGACTAATAGTTCTGGCAACCTTAGATTTTTTTCGTTAATTACCTTAGTATCTACATTGGTATCTATATAGATTTTTTTGCTATCCCATGAACATCTATAATACCAAATATTTACCGTCGCGTTGGCGAGCAAGGAGGAAGCCGGAAACCAACTTTTTTACTCTCTCCAACTTCATACACTTTGACCAGTCTGGATAAAACTTAGATAGAGCCCAGCGATCTCCAACAAAAGGAACTTACCATGACATGCCAATAGCAAGGTAGTTTGGTTTGGAGTTAATAACGGATAGAGTGCCTGACAACCCAACTTACGGAGAGACACTTAAAATATGAGCTTATATTGTAATTGTCTCGTAATATTTCTTTAAGGCAGCTATAATATAGCCCTGTTATTAGTAAAAATATCCTGAAGTCATGTCGATCTACCCGCGAACCGAACGATTTCATGACAGATTTCCTTTGGGACAACTTAAACATTTATCTCCGAAGTTTTACTTCTTTTGACGTGTTACATAAAGATCAGTGTGTATTCATGATGCAATGAAAGTTGGATAATTAGCAAAAATCAGGACGCTAAAATAGTATAATAACCTTTTTGAGCAGAATGTATATGCCGTTGATTTCCCTATTATATGACATGGTAATCTCCATAGACCAGGGTTACATGACGTTAAAGAAAAATACATTGTAAAAAAATTCACGGTGTACATGTCACAGATTAATGTAATTGTCAGGTGTTTTTTTTTTTTTTTTTTAAGGTGCTGATATTAGAGATTTTTAGCACATGAATGAAGACTTTTAAACTTTAAAAATGAAGTTTTAATTCCATAGAATTGCTTATGCTATAAAACCTTTAGTCATGGTTTATTAATTTTAGTCAAATTGCATTGTGATCAATTAATTCAAATTCATCTCTAAATATCTGGTACTTATTAACGTCAAAGAAGTACAAGTTTTACGTGCATATATGTGTACAGTAAACATTTTTTGTATATTACTTAACGAGTGGAAAGAGTCAGCATCGGTTCTCAGCTGGTGAGATATTTATTTTATGACATATTATTTGTTAACGGTTTGTCACGGTGTATACAAACAATGCTATATGACTGAAAATTCCAACAATTGTACTGGAAAAACTCTTATTACATTTTTTTTTTGAAATCTCTCTATTTAATTCTCTTGTCCTAATTGCGTACGATCGTGAAAATTACGATGCATGGAACCCTAGCTTATTATCACTTCTTGTCATAGATTTTGCCGTATCAGATAGGATTTTGTTACGCTTTCAGGATTCGGCATAATTCCAGGAACTTTTATAGGCGAAATGTACCAACCGAACGTCAGGAGTACTGGTGCGACTCTGGTGGTAACCATCGCATGGTTATTTGGATTTGGTGTCACCACAGTCTTCGGATACGTTATAACAGCTCTTGGAGGGCATATAACCTTCTGGATATTTTCAAGCTTTTGCGCCATAGCTTTCCTTTTCACTGTTATTTTTGTCCCGGAGACGAAAGGAAAATCTTTGCTCGAAATTCAAGATATGTTGAATAAATAATAAAAAAAATTGTTGTTAATGTTTTATTACTCACGAATATATAAATTTCTTTTGATACATTATGTATTTTATTCGAATTAGTGTGATAAGAATACAGAAAAAAATATATTCATCTACAAAAAAGCAGGCAATATAACTAATAACATGCTTAGAAGAGAAAATCAAAATACCAATTGTAAATCATGCTGTCACATCTCGAGCGTTGAAAAATAATCTACTTACCTAATTTTCAGTAGAAC
This sequence comes from Agathymus mariae mariae, assembly GCA_018251895.1. Classification (NCBI taxonomy): domain Eukaryota; kingdom Metazoa; phylum Arthropoda; class Insecta; order Lepidoptera; family Hesperiidae; genus Agathymus; species Agathymus mariae. The sequence continues at coordinate 12,009 of DWPT01003952.1, forward strand.
TTTTTTAACGTTCAGCTAGCCAGCAGGATCAGGTACATAAAAAGTAAAAGAAATAAAAATAAAAATTACGAAATAAATAAATAATGGTGTGAAAAAAAAATCCCAGCCGAAATATACTTGTATGTAATAGTAAAACACAAACCATATAATATTAAAAATAAATAGGATAAAAGGAGACTACAAATATAAGTAACACCAAATCCAAATATGTAGCTGCACTACACTCTCGTAATAAACTGATACAATATTGAATTACATCATTTGAATAGCGAGATCTGACCTGAAATAATAATACTTAATAACTAAAAAATTGTTAAGATTATAAGATATCATGTATTCTTAAATATTCTCATTGTGTAATTGATTTAATATTTTGTTTAAAGTAAAACAAGAACGTATCATCCGTATCCGTATCCGTAAAGTTATCTCTTAGATCTATTTAGTGAATGTTCATCAGTTAGACTTAAAAAAATAAGGGACCAAATATTGATCCCATGTGTACTATGAAATTTGCCAATTTTCACAACTCGATAACTATTATCTATTAATGATTTTAGCATAGTATGTACTAAGCCTATTATGCAATTAGAAATAGTAAAGACGGCTTCCGCTTATCAATTGCAGGTCAACAAATATAGCTTAAGACCAAATTACAAAGTATGCGTAAGATTAAATGATGTCTCTCGCTTTGTCTACGATTATAATTGTATTTTATTTAAGATACATCTTTAATTTGAACTAGAGTCTCTTGCGTTTCACTAAGGAATATAGTTCTGTACGGTCAGTACTAGTAACAAATAAGGTTGTGTCACCTGTTAAGAATTTTGGCTGCTAATACTAACTTTCTGTCCAATCTTACGGAATCCTATGTAACAATTTAACAATATAGGTTCGATAATGTACCCTTGGTGAACACCAGCACTAAGATTACAATTATTTCACAAGTGTCACCATATATATCCTTTATATAAAAATATACTAATTTACTACTAATACAATTTAATACAATTTGTCACTGACTAAAATTAGATAATTAAGTAGATATAATAAGTAGTTAAGTTCAATTACTTTGTGAATATTATCTATAGACGGAGCTATATCGAGTTATTTGTTTTGCATTTAGGTTTCTTGGTTTGCCATAATCACTTTGTTTATTATGTCACCATTATAAATATACGGCGCCACTAAATAATAGTAATGCATCTAAAATATTTTTTAATTTTGTAATACTTATGTCCATCATTTTAAGTCAGATATTTCTTAAATCTTCTTTTTCCTATACGATTACCTATCTAAAATTAAAAGTTCTTTTCATTAAAATATTCTGAATTTCATTAAAACTCTTTGCTTTCGTCTCGGGCACAAATAAGTAAACCAGAGTCAGGATAATGGTACAGCTTGCGCTAAAAATCCAGTAGGTATTAGCTGCTCCCAGAACCAAAGCTAGAAGAGGGAAGTATTTAGTCAGGATAAAGATGATGAACATCGTGAGAGAGACGACGATAGAGACTCCAAACGCGCGGGCCGGGCCTTCGAAGAGTTCCGCTGAGAGCAGCCAATTTATTGACCCTATACCTGTGGATGAAATTTTTGATTTGATGAATGAGGTTGCGAATATATAAACCTTTTTTATTTCATGGAGGAAGCCTTTGTTGTTGATATAACCTTCTAAACTAGATATATTTGGCCGCTATGCGCGTTAGCAGACTGCGGTCCGTGATTCATTATTGTATTTGAATGGCCGCTATGCGCGTTAGCAGACT
>DWPT01003953.1:0-13770 GCA_018251895.1 Agathymus mariae mariae
CCCTAGGTGCTTGAAAGTTCTTCATGATGTTCTTAAAGGTGTGTGCAGCCTGCCAATTCACACACGACCGACTTGACAGACTATGGCCATAACCCCTCACATTGTGAGAGCAGACCCTTGCAATGGGACAATGATGACGGTGATGATTTTTTTTAATTCAACAATTTCTAACATAACTACTACGTGTGTTAACGACGAAGCGATGCAGTAGTAATATTGATTGTTATCATTAGACATGGCATCGGCCCGATCTGTTTTCAGACGTGTCGCGGTTCAGATGACTTGGTAAACTTTGCGAACCTTTGGAAAACACGTTCAATTTAATCTTGCTAGCCAATTGTTAACTTAATAAAACACTAGCAAAGCGCTAACAACCAATCAAAATGTCTGATAACTTTAATATCACTAACATTTAGTTTTAAGACCTTTGAGCTTGTTACTAGTTAACCAACTCCGAAATGTGGTACGCGATATCTTGTGGGGTGAGTCTTAAACAGCGTGTATGAGGAGTTTTTTTATACTTTATGGTTGATGTTACGAGTTGGAAAAGTGACATTGGATGCAATTTAATTATTCGTTTTTGGCTGTATTGGATCGACTTAAACTACTCCTCCCAACCCCATGCTGGCAGAACAGGGTTTCGTAAGAGGCGACAGAAACCAGCCTTCTTGGTGGTAAGGCTTTGCGTTAGGATTTTATTATCAGTAATATTATTAAGTCATTAATATTATTACTGGTATTATAATCTTTTAGCGAAGCCTGCCAGGCTATCTAACACTCTTCTTGCTTGAGTCTGCGCCAAAGAACTCGTCGGGTTCCGGCTGGGGGCTTGAGAGCCAGTACTTTCTTTCTTCCTTCTTCTCATTCTCGGTTGATATAAAAAAACTTGTACATTCTTAACAAATATTTGAGTGAAGCGTTTGCACAAACATTCATGATTAAATATTCATGATAATCGGACCTTTAAACGAAAACAAAAAAAAAACAGGATCCTGGTTACTCCGTACGGACTCGAAGGACCATTTCCGCACTTTCTATTGCGTGTTTCGGTTTTTTTCATAAATTCAAGTCATACTAAAAGCAAACTTTATTTATTTAAAATGTGTTGAAAATGGGGTTCAGTGAGAAGCAAGGGTAGCCTAGGGGTTTGTACAAGTTTCCCGCACAGAATACAACAATTAGGAATTAATTCAAATAGGAATGCAAGGCCTGCGCCCTCCTCTAAATTTTTTAAGATTATGTGCTTACTACAAATTAGTTATCACTTGCTTCGGTTAACCAACACATCGCGAGGAAACCTGCATAGCTGAGCGTCCACCATGAAGTTCTCAAAGTTGCGTGAACACTGACAGTACTCCCGTAGATGGTGTGGCGGACTGAACCCTTTTCATGAGAAAAGATATGAGTCCATCAGTGGGACGGTTATGTGTTGTCAAGTAGTGGCTATATATGGCTTATTATGGGCTATATATGGTTTTTTTTGACGACCCTATAGCCTTGTTAGTGACACTGCTTGCCAAACGCCGGGTCCCGGGTTCGTTTCCCGGATGGACCGACATTTATGTGACAGATATATGTTTGTTCTCGGATGATGGGTGCTTGTAAAATTATATTTATGTAAGTCCATGCCACCCGCACCAAAGGGCATCTTAGTGCGGGGTGCGAGTGTGTAAGTAAGCGTTTATTTATTTGTTCGGATGCGTGTGGTATATATATCTACGGATATCTTAATCACACACAAAAATACTTATCACATTACAGACTCTTTAATATACAAAAACTTAGTAATTATAATATTTTTAAGTGTGCGATTGTCTTTTATTTAATTCATCTCCGCCTGAAAGGCTGTTATTTAACCCACAGCTGCTGACTCTCTCACTTTTGCCCGATGTGAGCACTGACGTCAGTTTTGACTTCCATTATCCAAATGTGAGTACCTGTCCAATGTCATGAGCTCTTGTACTCATACATATATTTTTTGTAACATGTCGTGAAAAATTATTAAAACCTTTACGCAGCGAAAATTGGATGAGTGTATATAATAAACGCTAATTTTAATTATATTTATTCATTTTTCATAGAATTCGGTTAGAAGGCGTCACGATAATGACGTGGTAGGAATTATCAACTTAATCGCTCAACAAATTTTGCCATTAGCGGTAACTCATCCATTTACCACCACACACGAAGTTGCACAAGCCCAAGTATCTTTACAAGCAGCTATGTGACAGCTGTCAAAGTAATGGTTCGTTAGTAACATAAAAATAATAACTTGTTGATTCCAGATAAAAGATGAGGTCTACGAGCAGCCGGTAGAAATGATGGCACCTAAAGTACCGCATATGAAGGTAATTCCAACTTTTCATAATGAAATTGACAAATTTTAAATCAAAGTTGATGAATGTTCAGAATTTTGAAGTCCTAGGAAAATATCTTAATTATTTTGAAAACACTTAAATGACGTGAGAACTTTTTATGTGTGAACCATGAATATTTAATAACTAGACAACTTTATTCTATTTTGATCTGAGCTATAAATTGCAGCCTTATCTGGGAATAACTGTGTCAGAAGTATTATACCTATTATTATTAATTTTGTAATCAAGTAGTTATCGACATGACACAGACAAATATGCAATACCTAACAGAGAATAGCTTATGTCTGATAGAAATGGATCTAGAACATTGTTTTAAAATTATCTTTTGTAGGGTTCTGAGATACCAGACCCTGCTGAAGACAATGCATGGGCACCTTTCGACTTCTCCAAATTCGACGCATTATTATCCGGTGCCCATAAATCTCAGGATCACAATCGGATCAAAAGACGAGCCAAGGTAAGCAATATCATTATTTTCCCAAATTAGACGTTCTTCACATTTGTATCTCCTGTATTTGGATGAGCAACAAAATAATTAATTGTTATATTAATTAATAACAAATCGTTAATTGAATTTTCTTATACGAAATAGAGTTTGTAAGAACATAATTTAAAACTTGATTATCAAAGAATCTAAAAAAATCTAAAAAATGAGAGAGGTTTTGTGAGCAACTTTGAAAGATCATCACTGCAAAAATTACCTACTCAATTTTAGTGACGAAAATCATGCTCATTGAATAAATAAAATAAATTATTTTGTATTAGTATTCCATTTATTCCATTCAGAACACACGTTAACATTATGAATTGCTGTTAAATATTTAATTTATTATAATTTTACAATTTTTATGTTTTATAATATTTATATTTATACATATTTTTAAAGATATTTATATATATTTTATGTAATAGGAACATTATTACGAGTTCTTTTATTTTTTCTATAGATAGGACCTCTCGCCCATACGTTTCCTTCAATATGTTAATACGTATTAACTCGTAAATTTCCGTAAATGAAAAATCCCGAATTGTCAAAATACTGATTATGTGAAGTGCATTAGTGAATATGAGTGATTCAGTGTTTGTAAATAGTGGCTGACAAAAAATAAATGTTTTCTGCCGCAGAATATGAGAAAATTTAACACACTGAGTGGTCCCAAGCTCCGAGAACGTCCAAATCACTACGCCTACCCGGAGCCTGTAAAAGACCGGATCTTGGAGTTCACAACCACGACGAAAAAACCGAGCATCCTTCCAGAAACTATGAACCCGGGAGTAATATTCAGAGTTCGTATGTCCGATGCGATTTTACGCATCAAGCAAAGAATGTACGAAGACCCCGAAAGGCACATAGAAGCCGACATCATCTACACGAATTTAATCAAGAAAGTGGTAATGGACGAAATAACAAAATTCCATAACTTGCTTCTAATGTACAAGACAGACAAGAGTATCAAGGAGCATTTAGGAGAGTGTGGTGGACGGATCTACAAATTCATAAGCTACATGACGATTAAAGTGCACATCTACTGCCTCTTCGATGCGTTGTGGATCGACGGCAATCCGTATGTTATTGGTGACGAGTATTCCGTTACACCTGTGGAAGTGCCTCCAATGCTTCAATGTGACGCGGCAGAGTGCAACTCTGTTGTTTTTGTGGATTCAATAACCGAACCTAAAGATGTCGAAGAATGAATTTATTTTTTAATAAATAAAATTAACCTAGACAATTTTTTTTCATTCACTATGCACCCTAATAAATACTTTAACCCTAATCAAGTACATAAAAAACATTTTTTTAAGAATTGTCATAATGTAACTTTGCTTTCCTTGGTTAATAAAAATTTCACCAAGGGAAACTGCCTAAAAGTTCACTGAGATAAAATGACTTCGATAAACAAACAGTGCCATGGAGGGATCTGTTTTCAAAGGGTGCTCGTGCAACAAAATGAATTGTTGCAAGCACGATCTTTGTGAACGAGCTTAAGGCCAAGGATATTCGAATCTACGCTGTAACATTAACGTAGAGGAATATTCTAAAATTCACTGGCAGCGAAATGACTACCAGGTTTTTGAGCCACCGGTATGAATTTAACATTTTGCCGTCATAGATATCTAGTGACCGGTAATAATAGATAGACTTCCTTAGCTAATGATTACACAATATATTTTGATGTAGTATACTACGTCAAAGTACAAGGAGAAATAATTTACTAGAAACACTGTAACAATTTATAATAATAAAAGCAAAACAAAAAAAAAAAAATCTAGACTCAAATATTTATATCTACAGAGACGTCGCGCCCACGGCTATAGAAGAAAAAACAAAATTGGAGCTACCACCACAATGCCCGAAGAGACAGAGGTAAGTATATAAGAATCAGCATTTTAGGCTTAAGCAAAATAAATCTTGCGTAGGTTGCTTATTTGAAGTCAATATCCAAAGGCAATAAAGTTCTTCAGTTAAGTTGATCAAAATAGAAGATAAACCTAGTCGTTTCTGCCTTCAAGATAGTTCTTGTTCCATGGAAATGGTTGACAGCGTTACTATGTTGACAGCATTTCAGTCATCACTACTGCAGAAAAAATCCATATTTTTCCCCTTAAAACAGTATGTAATTCAACATTCAATTTGTACAAAAATATCAATAATCAATTCAATCGTTATCTAGATCAAGAACTCGACATCGACAGAGTTACCAATTGCAAGACGAGCGGACCGGTGGGAGACCGAGCAGATGCCGAAGAAGAGGCAGAAGACAAAGAACAAGAAGAAACCCAACTACGACTCCTATGATCCACCTGTTAAGGTTCGTATGTGATTTCTAATTATGTCCTTTATAGGTTTAATTTTAGACAGTCGTCCCTTTATCCGTACCCAACTTTGCACCACCTTTCCACACGCACAAGTCTCTATCTGACTCCAGTGAAAACTTCTGCGTTCTTCTTGCTATTGGTATGTAAATCTCTTCTATTGCAAATCCGCAGCACAACCAAGATTTCTCTCACTGAAGATAATACGAAATACTCTTTTCAGGCCTTTGAATCATCGTTTGTGGAAATGCCAAAGGATTTGTACCAAGCACATTTGAGGCCAGGGGTGATATTCAGAATCCATATGTCAGAAGCTATACTTAAAATGCAATATCGAAAGTAAGTATTTTTTTATAATAATAAGAGCCATCATTGAATTCAATTGATTTTAATTTTGCGAGAAAACGAAATATATGAATTAAAGATTATGAAATCCCGGCCAGTACATAAATATAAAAATAAGGCATCACTCATAAAACAGATTTCAACTAATCTTTTATTCAAGGATAGCTATTTAGTGGTACAATACAAGAATTAAGATTTGCAACATAAACAAAAATTCAACAATATAATTATATTGAGAAGCACATTACATATAATATATTGAAAAGCAAGCTCCTTCCTGTAAATTTTGCTAAAAATACGAGAAATATATAAATAAATATACGAGTACGCGTATATAATTTAAAATAGTGAAATATTTAGTTGACAGTAAATTATATTTTATTAATTTTGGGGAAATTTTCCGATTTCTTGAGACGAAGGACATTGAGCACGCCCGTTTTGATACATATGCTTTAATTGAACAAGCTAAATCCTTCAAAGAACAAGACAATAAGGTTTTTAAGATAAAAAAATTTATTCTTCAATATAATATCACTGTATTGATACATGACACGGAGATAAATATTTGCTTATAACTGTGCACTGTGCTTACAAGACTGCCAATTCATGCACATCGCGTGGACAGAGAAACCATTATCAATGCTTCTCAAATGGTGTCCAATAATTTCCGTTCTTTTTCAGTTATGGCGAAGACAAGGATGAATCTGTGATCGAAGCTGACGTGGAATATCTCCGGCTGACCAGGAAGGTAATCAATGACGAAATAACAAAATTCGAAGACCTCAAATGGCTGATAGGCTGGTTCAACAACCGCTCCGAGCTGGTCCAAGAACATATGTGCAATACCAGATACTACGCCGTTGGTGAGTCTTGAGACAAAATTGTAATAATGAATCAATGTTATACTCTTTCGGAATCCGCCTACTAAGCCCAGTGAATCCTCGTTCTCGTACGGCGAATTAAAATTATAGGCACGGTTGATAGTAGCGCTCTGAGTGTCAGACGGGCTACATCTAAACCTTTAGCGTATTAAGTTAGCATTACTTGCATAGCGTGTTAAGTTGATGTACACCTGTGGGTATTTGATTGTTTGACATGAATCAGAACAATATTCAGGGAAATAGAATGCTTATCATACGGCTAATTCATATCGCAGTACATTTTAGGGCATATAATTCCCTAATATTAAGGATGGCAAAATTAATACACATTAATAGAAGGCTTTATCTGACGTCTTCATTTTCGCTTTTGGTTACCTCACGATTTACTGATTTTCGAAAATTACTGCTGGAATCTTGCCACTGGTTTATCGCTTAGTCAAATGACTTAAGAGAATTTTAGAATTTCTAATTAAGTAAAATTATTCAGCTACTGCTGATGCTGTAGTATTTTATGTTACCTTCCATGTAATCTTCCATCTGCAGGAATACCACCAACGCAGTTTACTCACTCCGAAGAGTACATGAAGCGCATGTGCCTATTCGACAACGTGTATATAGACCACATCCCGTACGTCATTGGAGAGGACGCGTCTCTCATGGCGGCGGTGGCTCCCCCTGTGCTGCACTGCGACGCTGCTACCTGCACTTCTGTGCCGTTTATTGACAGGTAAGGACAAAGATTATTTACATATAAATAGCAGCTTTAGAAAAGCACGATGTTTCATGTTACATAACTGAATATGGGCTGCACAACTCTCTCATCAGAGGAACATGTGTTTATAATTAACATGGTATGTACTTTCTTCCACACATGTGTTTCGGTCCCGAAATTCATCAGGACAATTTGGCTCGATAATGGATAAACGTCAAAATAACAATATCTTTTGGAAGCGGCCTTAAATATCTTATCTATCTACCTCTAATGTTCTGTTTAGCGTTATGTTTGACGAGCGGCTGTCGCGTACTAACGTGCGCACTGTGACGCGCTGTCAAGCGAGCTGCCGCGCACGCTGCAAGAACGATCCGGACTGCTTGAAGCGCTGCTCCGACCGCTGCTTGCGCTCTGATTAAAATGTAATTTGTGAGCTCAAAAGTAATAATATATACGCTAAGGCAATCTGAATTTTATTATAATAAACCCGTAGCGTACTTTAGAAAGACCGACACTATTTGAGCAGACAAACTATGCATTAAAATTTAAGCTAAAAAAGTAAAATTATTTAAAATGTATTTTTGTTTTTATTGCTCTTCCACCTCGAAGAACCTTTTAAGGAACCTTATATATGGACAGAGTCATCATCAGCCGGTTATAATTCACTGCTGGGTTTAGGCCTTTCTTAATTCTTGCCAGCCTCCTCGATCTTGTGTTTTTCGCATTCAAATGTGCCCAGCGACTTTGACGATGTCATCGATCTAACGTGCTTTTGGACGCCCACGACTTCTTTTACTTCATCTTGGAACTCAGCTCCAACGCATATTTCCATTGATAGATCTAATCCTCAGATTTTTTGTCTAGTTTTGGGAATATAGTAGAAATGTAATTGCTGAAGGTTAACCGGAACTAACTAAATTTTGAAAGTAATCTATAAAAAAAAAAAAGTCTTGAAACCTCTCGTAGACGTAGACGGAATACCTTTAGACGAGTTGCAATATTATCTTTACTTGCTTTCGATATAAAGCAACTTACGCAACATGTTTCATACAAGTGACGAAAAACAAAAATTTTGTTCTTTTTATTATAAATTGCATTGTAATTGTACGTTGACTCGATTTTTTTAAAACTAATACCATAAGTTATAATTTCATAAGTTCGAATTTTTATCACAAACATATTCATAACATATTGTTGAATATTAAGTGTGTATATTTATCTTACTTGTAAGCTGTGAATTATGTGTAATGTGTATATGCACTACTATTAGAGTACTACTAGTACTCTTTGATGTTTATATTATTGTACGTTGTTTGTGATCTTTCTGTCGTCTTACTCCACCTAATATTAATTTCCAGTATAAAATTTAATTTCTAGATAACGTTTATAAGAATCTACTCTTCTTAATTAGATGTAAATATTTCTGAATCGGAATAACTATTATTATAATTACTCGATAGTCACTTTTTAATGTCAATAACAGACTATAGACTAGACAAACTATTTAATAGTATTTACTACGTTTTACGTCCGTAATACCAAAGATATATCAGAAGCATCATAAGTGTGTTAGAGATTGATAGCTCTCTGATGACTAACGAAAATAATATATTGGTAAAATCATAAATATAATATAATAATCAAAAGTATTTTAGGTTTATGGGTCAAATAATAACATAGGTCGAAAAGATGATATTCAAACCGTTAATACTTTTTTAAATTGCTTTCCTACACTTTATTGTCTTGATGACATTTCTCGAGGTTATTTTATCTGTAATTGTAACTACAGTATATTCTCTACCATTATTTGACATTAGAAATTGTGATGAAGATAGAAATTTTAATACAATACCATACCAATATTAGTAGTTATTTTATTACTTTATAAAAATCATAAAATTCTTAGTTATTTGATAGCCATGGAACTTTGCCGAGTGTGCGTGAGGAATGAAACGGAGATGTTTCAATTATTTGATTCAAATTCAGACGATATTATTATCAAGATAAAATTTTGTACTGGTGTTTTGGTAAATATAGTTATTTATTTAAAGTTTAATAATACTAACTACTTTCGAAATGTGGAGTACGTATATATACAATTATTGTAATTTGCAGTACTACAACAAAAATATTACATTGAAATACTTTTAAACCGGGAAATACTCGCTGTAAATAAATAATTATAAGCCGATATTCAATGTTATTTAAAACCAAAATAAAAGCTTATTTAGTAAAATACAAATCAGAAACAGTTAAGTACACATAATTTACTACATAATGTAATTAAAAAAACTTCATACTAGATGTGCCAAAACGGTATGGTAGTATATATTAAATATATGTAAAGCAGTCTGTTTCTCTGTCTGAATGGGATATTCTTAGAACTACTGTGTAGATTTTCATTTTTCTGTCAGCAGTTGAATTATTCATTATATATAAACAATCTGATAAAAGTGAGTAACAATTATAGTATGTGCAGTTAATATCACCAAATGCAGTCTTGATATCCGAAGTAAAGTGAAAGGGTTACTAATCAAAGATAATTCTATTTTCGGAAAATGTTTTAATTTGCTAAAGCAAATCACTTTAATATTACTATGAAGTTTACAGTTAATTTAATTGTTAGTACCAATTACATGATAGATGCAATATTTATGTTCTGTCAAGTTTATCTGTTTGAATCTGCATAGATAATTAACTACCCATATTTTTATCTTCTTTACAGTTCACAAAAATGGATGTTTTGCCTTCAAAAATATGTTTGAAATGTTTAGAAGAGTTGCACATAGCACACAAGTTTAAGTTAAAATGTTTGAAATCTGAACAGGCGTTCAGAGATCTCGTTATTTTGAGAATTAAGGACGAACCAGATGAACTCAAAGACAATGTTCTGTCCAATGATATGAATCTCAATAAAGGTGTTAAAAACTTTACAGTTTGTGTTGATGAGTGTGATATTAAGAATGATGAAAATAGTGACAATGATGTATATAATGATCATGGAGATGTTTACAAAGAAGACATTGTTACAAATTTTAATTATGACGTTGATATTAAAGTTGAAAATGCACAGTTTATGAACGAAAGTGCAAGAAAAACTAAGAAAGTCAGGTTAAAAACTAAGGAAAAGATTGGGTAATTTTCACATAATTATTCTTGTGTTTAAACCAAGGCTGTCCAACCGATATTGGAAGTGGGCCACAAATTTTGCATCCAAGTTCGCCTGCCTGCTGTTGTCTGGTATAAAAAAAATATATATATTTTGAGCTATATACGATTTAATCCACATACAGATTAATATATTGATAAAAAAAATGTTAACTAGTGAGACCTCTTGTGAGATTCACACATTGTGGCCTGCGGGCCTGGGTTGACTGGCTGACTGCCTTGGTTTTAACTATGTGGTATTGAGAGTCTAGTTACCACTTGTAGATCCCTGCTCAGGGAGTTGTAACAGCTCTGCCTAGAAACCTTACAAAGATTGTAAGTTATTTTTGGATATCTAATTTACCTATGTGGCTGTTAATCAGCTGTCTCACTCTACAATGCAGGTAAACAGCCTATGAAATAAGCTGATAATGAAGTTTTCACAAAATAATATTATAACAGCTAATATGAATGGTGACAATTATTAGGTAACATTTGGGTCTTGGGTATGATTCGATACACCAATTTTGGTTGTATTGTTTCAAGGGATACCCATGCTGCCATTGGCACAGGAAATTCTAGTGTAGTGTATTGATTTTATTAAAACACTTATAAGTGGGAATATGTAAGACAACATTTAAGTTTAAAAGTATGGTAAATCATATATTTTCAGTGGCCTTGATGAAGATAACTTAAAAACAAAACAAACAGTCAAGGTAATGAAGAAACGGGGACCATACAAGAAGACAGCGAAACAGCCGAGAAGATTAGCAAAATTAAAGTTCAGAAAACTGTTCTGTGAAAGTTGTAATATGAAGTTTACCAGCAAAACAGACTCAGACAACCATAAAAAGGAGTTTCACAATGAGCCGCAGTTGTGGATCTGTGAGGTTTGAATTGTTATACTTGTCAAACTCATAGCCCAGCTGATAGTGCTAGGTTTGTTCCTCTGCATATATTTTTTTATCGCAGAAATACTTTTTTGTATCTTGTTTTTGTATATTAAAAAACACTAAAGGTGTAAACATGCCTATCAAAAGTCAATACTTAATTAATAACAATGGATCTCTGCACATTACTCTCTTTTACTATTACTTAGACCTTATGTTAATTGGTCACCACTGCGCATATTCATCTGTAGCACCAGACATCATGAACAAGGCCAAATAAAATGGAAGCAGGAAATGTGTTACCAACCAACACCAAAGCTGGTAAAGTGCATTAAACTACCACTGACTAGGGAATCGAAACATATCAGAAACATTTTAGCGTTGATACTAGAAAGAAGGTGGTAGTGAACCAGACAAGTAAAGAACCCCTGCACATGATGCACCCTGCTAAACAACGGTCCAGGCAATATGAACGCCTGCTGTTGATATATGGGTGAAGGTAGCTAACTTATTGAGTTTGAACCTTCATCAGAGAATTTATAAATATATATATATATTCAACAAAACGTTTTGTGATCATTAGCATTAAATTGGCTGATATGTAATGTTTATGTTAATGGTAAGCTGTCAGTGGTAACAATATGGCAGAAACTTTTCAGTTCCCTAGTATATACCAAATGTTACGGTCTTTAGGTTTTAGTATTTAATTATCGAAACGATTACAAAGCTTCACAATTGAAATCGATTTATTGTAAACATTGGTTTCTTTGGCGTATCAATTTGTTGGTACATCTCTAGATGATAAACGTCAAAACGGGCTTATTACACTGCGAGGACTATAATAAAACTGATTAGGACAAAACTATTATACATCGATAATTTTTTTCTTGGCAAAATTTCAATGTAGATACACTTTGTTTGTGTGTCGGTCTGTCTGTTGTCTGTGTCTATGTATACACATACTACGTAGTCCACTTACTAGATTTTGATCTGTCATATAATAGAAGACCCAAGATATTATTAAGAAAAAAAAATATTTTTTTGACATGTAATTTTAAATATAAGACGAGATGTGCGTCAAAATTTTTATAATTGACGACGTGCGGCACTCACAGATATGCGGCAAGTCGTTTGCGCACCGATCGTCGCATCACTCACACATGCGAATACACTATCCGCCGCAGCACGCGTGCGACCATTGCGACTACAAGACGGCGAATAAACACGACCTCAGCAAACATCTCAGGATACATTCAGGTACCCTCTTAGCTTTTTTCGGTATCGGGGAGTATTTAGTAAGGTTTCACCGTTTGAGTTAATCTAGGAAACGATTCAGATTTGATTTAATTTTCGAATTGTTTTTGTATTTATAAATTGTTTAAACTGGTAGTTCTATTTGTGCCACCGTCAGTTGAGCGCCACATTCTGCCAAAGCAGAAAATTGAATTAAGTATCTGTGTATCGACGAGATAACTAGATGAATCCACAGTAATGAGACAATGGCGAAGTCGTATCTGGCTGAAATCCCTAAATCATCTGCGCAGTCCTCTAACGTATTTTTGCTGTTAAAAATCTGTAACTAGTAACGATTAAAGAATAGATTCGCTCAGAGCTCGTTGGCCTGTGTTGAGTTAATTATCAACTAAGTTAAGAAACTCAGGGCGTGTTGATAGTTGGTTGACCGCTGGTGGAAAAATTCGAATGCTCTGACGAGTTACAGTGGCAACTTGATTTCAGATTGACTCTATGCTCGTCTGCTAGATCATACCAAAAATATGTTGCAACTCACGCATGTGTTATGATGGCCACACCGTACGCCCAAATCACTAAATCCAAGTATAATTTTGAATATAAAAACATATTGCTTTCATAAGCACGTTCGATTCACACGCATTTATTTATCATATTAAGTTCTTCCAAGTTTCTCCTTAATTATTTTATTCCCTACAGGCAACAAGTCCTACATCTGTCCTATATGTGCTGCGGCGTACCGCACGTCATCGAACCTGCACGCACATATCCGCCTGACGCACGAGCGCCTACGTCAGCATGCGTGCACGCTGTGCGCGCGCACCTTCTACGACCGGACCAAGTTGAACCGGCATATGGACTCGCATAATGACGTTAAAAGGTATTTTTTTTATGATAACAGCCGGCAGGAAATCCGGGTCACGTAATCGTAATGTCACCGCCGGGTATCTGCATGATCCGGAGAAGCGGGTGCACACTGACGAGTTGTTGACAAAGGAATTGGAAACGCTTACACTGCATGAGTACTGTTGGTATATAACCGCGCGGTACAGAATTCAGCTGCCTTCAATGGGAGAAACGTCCCAAGAATTGCTATGGAAACACGTTAAAACTTAATTTTTTTTTGTGTAAAAGTGAGTATACGTTTTTTTTTAAAGAGGGTAATTGTAATACAGGAATTTGAAAACACCTCATTACTACAACACGAGTACGATTGAAATTAAACCATATGATATGACGTTGACTCCTCAACGCTGGATTTTATTGTAGATACAGCTGTGAGGTGTGCCACTCGTGCTTCACACGCCGCTGCTACTGGAAGAAGCATCTCCAGAAGCAACACGACATCGTCA
>DWPT01003954.1:0-13770 GCA_018251895.1 Agathymus mariae mariae
TGGCTTTTTTTCTGGCGTCACAAAACCCACATAGATCAAGGACCGGTGCAGCACTTCCCATCCATCGTTTTATTTTAATAGATTTCAGTGTCGGAATTCTGATCTCAGTTTCATCCAGTCACTTAGTATGTCAATGGATCCTCATCGTCCCATTCCAGTAGTTGTTTCCATACTCGTTGAAATATAATTTTTGCTGTAACGTTAACCGGAGAAAGCTATCCTAATTAGTCATAGAGTTGAGATATTTCAGAAAGTAAACTTGTTTTCGTTAACCGCTTTTTCGATTTATTATTCGAGTTCCAATTAAATATAAACGTCCAAGTTAAGATTCCGTTTTAGTAGAGTAGTCTTATTTAAAGTCGAAAAAATTGTTTGTGGAAATTTCATATATATTTAATTTTTAGTAACTTCGAATAGTTTTCTTAAATTGAAGCCTCCTCCTTTCAGTGGTTCGATTAAAGTACTTTGTAATTTTTGGGCTCCTTCTAAGGAGTTACCACCGCTTGTTAAGTCATCGACGTAGAATTCATTTTGCAATTTCTTCCCCGGCCGGAAACTTATGTCCGGCGTAGAGTGCAATGGTAGGTCGGTCGGGCGGTCGGTCGGTCGATAGGTTGCTTGGTTGAAGTCGTAAAGTGTTCTTCTATTGCCCATTTCGCCACTTACCATTTCGATGTTTATTTTTGGCACGACTCTTACCAGTGGTCTAAACTAACTCTGGCGACTCACCAGTAGCTGTTGGCTTTATCGTCCGATAATTTTGACAGATCGAAATCAACACTTGAATTCGGCCTTTTTTTCCTGTCGGTGTGATATGTTATCTTTAGTTGTTTCGTGTAGTTGTTTAATTTTACCATAGACGTTGGTAGTAAAGTAATTGACTTGGCTTTTTTCTTTAATTATTCGTACGAGAATTTGATTTCTTTCATGAAAATCTATCCATAGTTTTTCAAGCGATGAAAGACGTGACTTTAGGTAGTACACGTTTTCCTACTGATGCTATCTTTCATGTGGCTAGTGCAGAAAGGTTTTATATTTTCGAAGCACTGACCTTGCCCCATCGTTAGTTAGGTATTGATTCAGGATACGAAAACAGAAAGCTTTTTATAATTTTTTTTTTCAAGTGTTTAGAAAAACCAAAGCAAAGAAAGAAACAAAGAAGGTGCAAAGAATTGCACCTCGTAGTTTCGATTGTGCTTAATTAATTATTGACGGTACGCAGCACTTAATGCATAGGGAAAACTATTATAAAATGCAACGCGGAAAGTTCACAAACATTCAAATGAAACATTGCGAACGGATCATTAGATTCCCACAGTATTGTTCCAAAACTTCCAAACTAAAATAACAAAAACAAAAAAATTGTCGTCATCCATTGTCTTTGTCATAAACAATTTGAATTTCTAATTCTAAACTGGTACTTTCATCGCCCTTTTGTCTCAAGGGCTTTTTGTAAAGGAAACACGTTGATGTAATAAAATAGCCGGAAAATTTCTTTACTGAATTGTCGTAAATCTGTCGCAGTAAATTATGTTGAGGAAATTCAAAAGACGATAGCGGATACTTTTTGATTTACTCAAATATTTTTATACGGGATGTCGAAACGGGCTTTATGTAGTTAATGGACCAAATCATTGGAAGGTGAGACTAAGTTCAAATAGAAAACAGAAATAGTCTCGTTATAGGTATTGAGATGCAAGATGGGGTAGAAATCATCATCATTACTCACAACTAGTCAATATAATTATAATCAGATATCGGTTTCGGATCTACCTTTATAATTTAAGAGCATATATTATATTTATTTCATTTAGCCTATTGTAGATACTAGGGGCAACTACATCAAAATGTCTTCGCGCTAGTTTACTGCGTGCACGAGGCACGGGGCAACGATTCACGCGTTTAAATAATATCGGCAGGTAAGGAAATATTTTACTGTGGTACCTTGTGAAAACTTTCAATTTTGCTTTGTCATACACATCAGTAGTAGGGTGTCTATGGCAATGCGGTAGATACAAAAGTACTTTAAGTACAGCTCGTTGTGCCCTCTCTACATCGATAAAAAACCTCGTTTTGACAGTGTTTCCCGATACGCAAATGTAGTAGGAGATAACACTCTCACATAAAGCTGTAAATGTTTGTATTAGCATCTTGAAAGGGGCCACAATCGGTCACGCTGGCCAAGTGCCGGTTGGTAGACTTACAAATGACCTTCGATTAAGTAAATTTTAATAACTAAGTTGATAAAAATTTTCAAAGTATGTTGTCTTGTAATTAACAGTAAAATAATAAGGTATGATCTAGTATTTCAAACATATCATCTTTGGTCTAATACTGGCCATCCTTAGCCGTAACAACGAACAGTAAAATTAAATTGAAATATTTATTTATTTATTCTTCATTGTATTGACACAAAGGGGCTATTGCTATTCTCTGTCAGCCAATCCATTGTGACGGCTGACAATGGGAAAAGGTGTACATACAAAAAAGGATTTTTTTTAAATATAAAATTATGTAGATTAATATGACATTGTATGGATATCTTACAGCTTATCATTTAATTAAATAAATGTAATTAACAAATTAATATAAAATAGTTTTATAATATATAAAATATAAAATAATGTTACCAAGGTTCGCGATATTTCGACGGATAACAATAGTGCCCATAAAAACCAGATACAGATAAGAACTATCTCGAGTGCATTAGGCGGCTCGCGCCCTTCTATCGTTATCAACTGCATCATGTATTGTTCTGTTGTTTTCCGAAGATTAATAACAGCTAATAATTGACATTTAGCATGATGTCAATACGCAAAGCCGTAGAATGTCAGGGCCGCCCGCGGGTCATTCGGATCTCGAATACAAAAGCGAACATAAGAACCTCTATTGTAATATAAACCTCTCGTTATCCCATTTCACTCGTACTCGATAATATTTTAAGTTAGAAGCTTCGTTTGGAAGTACTTATGGACGAACTTTTTGCTCAATAACGGCTTAATGAAGTTTTCAATGTGAAAAACACTCAAAGATAAGTTGTTCAATGACTTTAACGGTTTACGTGTTAACTGAAAAATGTCTAAATTACCGCATGTCTCTACTACATTTGGTTGAAGACCTCAGCAGTAGATAGTCCTGTTATAAAGCTATTGTATATACTTGTGTAGGGTGACAGTGACAGCGGAATGTTTATTTTATTATCACGTAAATAAGTAACTTTATCTTGATATCCACTGATTAAAAAAGGGATATTATCCTTTAAATGATTACGTCAATCATCGCAAGTACCGTTACTTCTGAAAAACAACTAGAAATACCTACGAAAAAGGCAGTTGAAAGGCGTTGTTTAATGCAACCAGAATACAGAACATTATTTTTTTAGGCTCTTTAACATCTACATTTTAGTAACAATAACTATAAGAAGGACGTGTATATTATAGCGTAGTATATGTTTTCTTGCTAAATTAGTTTAATGGAATATTTTTGCCCTTATTCTGATAACCCTTCAAAGCTTAGTTATTAACGAGTTTTATTTTATCTCGAACACGTCAATCTATTTAGATTTTAACGTTAAAGTTAATTAAATTTTGAAATTAAACTAGTTTTAAATTTTTTTTAAGAAGACAAAAACTATATTTTTGGCTACCTGAAAATCAATATTGCTTAGATATAATGACATATAGAGTTATCATTTAAGTAGACTGAATATTATATATTTATTTATTATTATTTATTATCAAAGACGTCTATTAATAGATTTATTTTCGACAATTTACTTCCCACACGAGTATTCCCAACTGCCGTAAATTTAAAAACGCAAAGGAAAAAATGTTTGAAAACGCTGGAATGAAGGCTTTACGCTTTACACTGTAATGCGCCTGAAGAATTGCAAGAGGCTCTCGAGGGAAATATTAATGCTTCAAAGGCTACGTGGCGAAGCAGGAAGCAGGAGCTCGGTCTTAGGTGAGGTACATTTCATAGCTGCTAGAACTCGATATTTTTAAATGACGTATCTTTTATGGTTCACCTTTTCCAAACCAAGAAATGAAATTATAACGTCTAACTGTACACAATATGAAAGTTAATAAAAGAAATTGAGTGGAATATATTTATGGTTTTATATCAATAACGATTTTAGTTTCATAATAATGAATATTAATACTGGCCGGTTTTGTTAGTAGTTATCTCATCACAATTAAGCTGTCGTATACCCATAGATATCAGGCATGGCCGGATCATTGGTGTGTAGACGGAACAGAGTTGCAGAAAGAAAGGACCCCTGATGAACTCCGGCATTAATTGTCATCGATTATGGCGAACAACATCAATCCAGATGGTTGGTGAAAGAGTTTTACGCCGAAATGTTTAATGTAGTCGATATTAATCTTCTGTAGTAAATTATTAAAAGCCTAAGCAACTAGATTAAACGCTTTCTTCTAAAAGCTGATATCCAGAGATTTGGAGTTTCGAGCGTCAACCCAGTAAAGACACGCTAATTAACTTGCGCGCATTTAGTAATAAACACAGAACGCGTTTCGCCACCCTTTGGTACATCAGTAACAGAGGTGACATACACCACCACTTGACGTACCACTTCGGGTATACAATCACACAGCTCGACAGATCTACGGATGTGGAACAAATTGTCCGCCAAGGATAAGACGTAAAGAAGTGCCGCATCTCATCGCAGTCTTCTGACTTGTAACTGTATTATTAAGTATATTTGATAGTAATTAAAAGACTTGGAAACTTTATATTTTACGTTTTAATAAGAACGCCACGTTCCATTACACTTTATAAAATCATAGATCACATAGACCACAGACTGTATATTTTATAGAACAGTAACGCCATACTCGCCGTGCGAAACTAATTTTACCAGACAGTGACAAGAGTGCGTCTCTGTCAAGAAGAGAAATACGGCTTTTCAGTTTCAAAGTGGCGGTGGACTGAAGAAGGATTAGATTGCAATACTTGGATGTTTGTGAGGTGCACTTGGAGTATGGGGAAGTGCAGCTGTTGTAAATATTTCTTCCTTTTACTTTTGACGGCTGATCGATCGGCACAAACAGACAAAAAATCCAAAAACTATTGTTTTGGGTTCTATTGCGTTAATACCGACCCCCAAAAGTAGTTTTTCTCATATATCCTTAACGTACAGAAAGCTATCAGATAGAATTTTAAATAATTTTATTATGTGTATAGATTATTTATTTATTGGTGTGTTGATAAATTTACACAAGACATTTACACAAGAATATTACATGTCTTAAATAGAGGAAACGTAGTTCAACGGCCGAATCTCAGGAGGTCACCATCTGGTCCCCTCGTCGCAAATTTTTCGCAATTGGTTGCGCAACCTTTCTACGATGGCTGTTGCCACTTCTTGGGCCTCCTACGGCTGGCCTGCGGTGCACCGTGTTTCGGACGTACTTACGTGTCGGGTAATAATTATTTAAGCATCTTTCTACCAAAGAAAACAGCTCCTCAAAAACAACTTGGATTGGATATTGTACAAAACTATACAGTAATTTATATAACTGTGTAATAATAGAGCAGGAAAGGTGAACTTATCAGTTAACATACTAAAATAAAACATTAAAAATGTATTTTGTAACATTTACTTCCCGTGGGATATGCAATGTCAAGTTCCATTGGAATAAAGGATAAGGATTTTGTCTAATTGAATAAGCAGACTACGAAAATTTGAATTTTGTAGTGTTATATTCAAGTGTTAATTTCCCTATGATGGCTGTCACGCTAAAGTTACATAGAGGAACAATAAAATTATTTTTATCAAGTACAGAGATGCGTGCGGTAAAAACCGCATTAATTCGTATCTGTGAGACATGAAATACAACCGGTTAAAATCTAAAAATGAAAGTATTGACACTCACACCCTCGCAACAGAATTTCCAAAGGTGACATGAACGTACACAAATATGTCATCAGAAACACCCATGACCCAAGAGCAAACATTTATCCGTCACAGAAATACATACCCGGCCGGCAATCGACTTCCAGACCCCTCGCTCAATAGGCAGGGTCATTACGCCACGACTACGGGGTCGTTAATATGTTAATGTTTATCGCGTGTAATGTAACTGTTGACCCTTTACGGGACGATATAGTTGGTCAGTGACAAACTCCCTTTAGTTACAATACAGTTGTTAAGGTACCTTATATACCTACGAATAAGAATTGTATATTTATATTGTATGTTTAAACTTATTCATGGAAATGTTAAAAAAAAGAATAACATAGAATAATGGTTCTCATATATGTTGATCAATACAGTGTTCCATCATCATCTTCCTTATCTTCTCATATCATCTGGGGTCGGCGCAGTATATCTTCTCCTTCCATTTATATGGCGTAAATATTACTAATATTGTAAATAAACAACAACCATTACAATGATTTTGTGAAATGGGTAAGTTTTGGTCGTTTGAACGTTAAAACATAAATTATTCGAGCGTCACACGCCGGCACCGGCCTATTTGTGGGTTACCAGATCCTTGAACGGAATTAATCAGCATAAATTATTTATTTAACAATTTTGACAACCCTAAAGTCCAGTGAGTAGTGATAATCTCATAGATTGCATTCTATATTTGTACTAGACCTAAAATCTAAATATTAAGAATATGACTAGAGGTAATGTTGAACCTATAAATACAATAAATGTGACTATAATAACTATAAATGTTGACTATTAGTATTAGTTGAAATTCTTTCAAAATCCATAAAATATCTTTTGTTTCGTATTTTTAGAGAAAAATGATTGATGACAATAAATGTTGTCAGTAATTACCAAAAAAAAAATAATCTATGTTAGCAATCCGTTAGGGCGATGTAGGAGAGGCTATCTAACCAAACTACCCTTTATGACCCCTTTCCAAATATGAACCATTTTCGAGTAATTGAATATTTTTAGATTTTTTCAAGAATGTGTACATCTTTCAACTTATAGCCTAGTAAGCTCCTCTCGCTTCGCTTTGAGAAGTAAATACAAAATACCAACTAAGTGTAGTCTTTGTCTCTGGTTTTATATCTGTTCAAATGAATAATAGATTTTGATACTGTATTCATCGTTCATACAGAGAATATTTTACGTACATATTATACTAAAATATATTTAACAGAGAAGAACCTTTTTTATATTATTTCTTGAGCGTTTCAATCGAACTGAGAACTCGTAAAGCTTTTACGAACGTAAGTCGTAGAAGCCACACCGTTTGTATGTCACGTAGATGTTGTTTGGTGATTAAAAATATAATAACAGCTCCACACTACTAGCTTTTACTGGAAACGTGGCAACCCTGCACCAATTTCGAGAGCATCCAAGCGTGAAGTGATTGCTTATTCCAAACGCCCGACGCCCGTCCGTTTGAAACACTGCGCCCCAAATATAACGAGAAACAACCAAACGAAGTTGGACCACAATCAGCGAAGGATTAATTTAACATCAAAAACTTGTTTGATGCATTTACACCCGATAAGGTTTTTTGATCGCTTTTAACACATTAATCGATTATGTATCGGTATGCGATGAATTGTTGTTAGTTTATATGGAAATGTGGCACATTAAGAGGTCAGCTCCTTTGTTTGGTTCAAGACAAACTGTTCGTTGTGCACTCGTGGAATAACGGACGAGGCAATTGTGTCAGGTCTTAGGTTGGAATTTTCATCTTTGTATCAAGCAGCGTAATTCTATTCTAGTTATATATTGCACTGTGTTTGTGACTGCTTGGCTGGCTAGTAGCTACCCCCGTTATCTGATAATCAGAAGTAAAATATTTTATTGTCTACTGCTTCCGAAGCTGGAGCAGTTAATTCTCCATCTATATTTGGTTAGTACCTAAAATAAATAGATGGAGAATAGTTTGCGTTGATTTTGCTGTTGATTCTGAAATTATGAATTTATATTTGTAGTCTCCTTATTTGGTGTTTTTACCTGGAAAAGACTATTAAACAGACAAAAAGGAGTGGATATGCGAGAGCTACAAACATCGTTTATACGTGTACTATACAGTGGTGAATTAATCTAGGTAGTTTAGAGCAAAGCGACTTCCATGCGATTAGATTATATGGCCCTGTTCGTTGCGGTGCAGTGTGCACCATAAGTAGGGGAGATTCGATTTCAATAAAGGATGAATTTACGGCGCTTCAAGGCCACAGTTGTTACACGTTTCTGTGTAACAAAAGTTACCACATACCTGGACTATGCAACGACAATGTTTTGAAGTTATTCCAAATTATTCCTAGACCTACGTAGGTAAGGAAGATTTGTTTGTTGTCGTTTGGACGAAAGGGTTAATTTACGGTGCTTCATGTTAAGAATGAAATCTAATTTTTTTAAACATGTTACTACATAGCCCGGACTAAATAACGATATTTTTTAATTTTTTTACAAAAATATTTCTTGATTTATTCACTCTTGAAACATCAGATCTGTTACGACTCTCGCATGTGACACAACTTGACCTTAAGCCATTAAACTGCAAAGCTGGCCGTTTGCCAACGAGTCTATATTCCCCACTGTATTCTCATCAACTACAACTTGGTCATGTAAATCATAAATCATTATTCCAGATATTCAATGTCTAGTCAGTTAATGTCTTAGTTGTCTTGAATATTTTTTGTCATAACTTTTAAGTTTCAATAAATATTTTCATACCGCTAATAAGAATTAACGGTACCATTAATAAGCTAAGCACCTTCCAAAGCTTAATTGGAATATCCATTAATTCTATATTAAGTCACCCGGGTTTATTTTCCAATCGTTAACAGACCTAAATTCAAATTCCGTTATACCCAGGCGTGCTTGTTATTTAAGTATTCATCTATACCATAATATATTTTACTTCGAAGCTGTGTTCTAAGACGTCGCCTAAAAGTTGCAACGGTTAAATCACGTATCAAATATGGAATCTTACAGCAAAAAGGATCTACGAGCTATATTATGGAACGCTTGATCTTTTGAAGGCCATATGAAAAAGTAATCAGGTAAGTCTAACTTTTGTTACAAGCCTACCGCGTATAAATTTTCTGCTTGTACATATTTAAACCTTTTCGTATTAATACTTAACTATTATAAACGTATTGACAGGCTACAATGTGTACATACTTAAGACATACAATTACATAATAACATAAGATTTAATAATTAACGTTAATACACTCACACCACCGCACTGGGATCCTCCGTGTTGCGGGTGGCCTGGACATACACAAATATGACATACATCACAAACACCCATGACCCGAGAACAAACATTTATCTGTCACATAAATGTCTGCTCGGGAATCGAACCCGGAACAGGCAGAATCACTACCAACTGGGCTATGAGGTTATCAATACCTCAGTAGTGAATCCATGTAACTGAGCTGAGCGGTATGCTTCATTAGACAGTTTATTGACGTTGATACAGGTAGGTTTATTTATTTTCCTTATTTTCTTATGTAACTATGTATAATGTCGTAACGTCTGTATCTGATATCATGTCTTACGATATCTCGATGTTGGGTACAACTGATGTATATTCAAAATTTGTGTTGTAAATAAAGCCAATTAATGTTGTATGTGAATTACTCGTAAAATCGTTTGAGCTTCTGCGAGATTACCGTGGCGTGTATGAAATAATATGGTATTCATACGAAAAAATTGTAGTATATACTAGCAGGATACCGTAGAATACACACGACGGTAAAAAATCTAAAACGACACAATTTCGTATCGCCCACGTAGTTATTCACAGTCAACGCACTCACTTTCGATTGCAGACAAAGATAGATATTCAATTTTCTCGAGGTCGTAATGTTTAGTTTGTGTCACAGAAAATATTAATGCTGGGATTGTGTGTGATCATATTTGTCAATTAAATGGGAATACGGTATTCAGCGATGGGAAAATGTAATAATTAATTGGTACATATATCTCAGTGACTCTAATTATTTACATCCTTTACTAGTAAAATAATCCGATTCGAAGAAACATTTCATCGATTTCCTCTTATAACGGCTGTGGGTTTTATGTTTCCCTTAGGCCTTCTGTATGAGGGTCGGAAAAGACATAATTTACTACTCTCCAAGTGATTTACTGCGAAGTATTAATCTTTAATACAATAAAATTGTAATACTATTCTGTCTGCGCGAGCTACAGTAATTTTTGTGTCAGAGTGAGTTTTTTACGGCTATGTAGCTTATGTATATGTATTATATAATATGTTTGCGCGAGATATTTTTTCAGCGATTTCATGAGCTTGTGCTTGCATATATTTTTCATCATCTTTTTATGAGCAGTCAGTGATGTCATAAACTTAGATTCGACTTAGTAATTGAGTATTTGCCAAGATGTTGGATCGTGTCTAAAGAGACGATATATACATAAGGCGGTAACATAGTTAAGTTATTGACATTGCATTCGTTTGTAAAATAAATTATTCTGTCTGTATATGTGGAACATCATTTAATAATGAAATAATGTAACTTTCAGATACACACAGACTTCCAAGCAAGGGACAGTTAATTGAAAATAAGCTTAAAATTTTTTAATAATAAGGGATACGCACGTACCTTCAAATTTGAACTACTAGACTACATTTGGTATTATAAAAAAACATTTACTAAAGTACTAACGCTACAAAAAATCAAAATAAATTGCGTATTAGACGTATGATTTAAAAATTAATTATGAACAGTCCTACAAATTGAAGTATTTATGATAACATTTGAATTTCAAACGAATGCATCAGCTTCTGCTCTGTATAATACTCTCCGTTTTATTGACGGAAATGTGGGTTTTAAAGTTTTCTAAAAATCTACATCAAGCCTATATCTGGAATAAAGAAAAAGAGGTGTGAGATCTGTGAATGCTCCATAATTTACGTAACGTATCCTGTAATGGTCTCTTAGGACTTACAAATCACTCGGCCAGCGCTATAGGTTAAGTTTGAACACATCTCATTCTAAAAGAGACTCAGGCACGACAGCTTAACGTTTATTATTCTACTTTCAATTAATGACATTTGTAAGATTTTTATAAAGATTTCCACGTACCCTCCGAACACAGAAACGCTTATTATGCTTTATTTCCATCGCCACCTCTATCGTTCAGTGGCATTCGCTTAATTTCCATCAGCATTTAAAGTTTCACTTCTTTACAAAGACCTTCACTATCCACTCAAACGTAGCACATACAGTTTATTTTCACCTTACATTCTAAATGCCAGATTTAATGCGTGTGTATTTGAAAAACTAGTGCAATTACTTGGGTGAATAATGAACCCTATATATGTCCTTGGAGTGCGCGCTCATTTGCCGTTTCATTTCCATAACAAAATCGTAATCATAGTGTAACTAACTGTACCAGTTCTTATCTACTGAACACTATTTATTCCTTTTCTTATACTCTATGAATATTCAAACTAGGTCTACTATTGTTAGAGAAATCACTTTACCGCTGATATAGTGGTTTCTTGAAGTTTAATGTTTACTTGGTCAAATGCGAAGGCAATCATGTGGTGGTCACCGCGATGTCGTTCATAAAATCGAACATGAAAATCCTCTTTTTTTATGTAAGAACCAAACCACCTGACGAGTTGTCTGATCCGGTAAGATATTACCACCGTCTTTAGACAATTGTTACACTAAAGGTACTGACATATTGCCGGCCAAGATGAATGGAGAGATTTTAAATAGAGATAGGTAACAAATCACTTTAAGAAACTTAGTTACACTAGGGTAAGTAAAACTTATCAGCGGCCCAATACTGATTAGTGAAGGGGTCAACCTAATCGTTGGAAGTTCCTATGCCGCCTGAAGAACTCCGGCATGGCTTAATAATCATGGATAGCTCAATCTACCCTCCAAAGTACAGGGTGCTCAAGAAATTTAATCGACAATAATCGGCAAAATTCTTCCGGCTTATCAATGGTTAGTCCAGTCAACTGTGCAACTTACTTAACGTAGCGCATAACGCTGTCCAAAAGAAAGGACCTTGCCTCGTTCCTTGGTCATTAGGGTGCACCACCGAGATAAGTCTTCAGTCAAGCATGCCAATCTCCAAAGCAAAAAATCTTTGAGAATATAAGCAAAATATTAAAACTAGATCAGAATATCCCATTTTATATTACGAGACAACCATAATATCGCGTGACGTTCTCTCCGTGAACTGAGAACAATAAGATTGTTTGAAGCAAGCCTGAAGATGACGTTGATCTTTGTTCACGCGTCTCAAAAGAAATTCAATTTTTATCTATCTATTTCAAGTTTTAATTATTTATTGATAAACTTTTGATAATATGTCGAGATATTATATAAATATTTGTACATATATATAACTATAATATTAATTAATTGGTATATCTTTATACATCTCATACATCTTTATTATTATCTCAAACTGTATATCTTTGAATATCTTAAAATTCTGTATTATCTGCATAAATCTCATCGTGCACAATAAAGTGTTATTTATTATAACGTATGTCGATGTCATTTTGTACTCTGACATATCGTATCGTATCGTAAAGTATAGTTTTACACTATCAAATGTGATAGATTGCTTCGAGACACTACGCGTGTCAGGTAAAAAAATGTTGCTACTCTACATTTACCTGCATCGGAGTCTCCGGCTTGTTATCATAGGTTCAACATATTAGACTTCATTACCACTTACTGTCAGGTGAAATTTTTGGCAAGCTTTATTTTACTTAAAACAAGTAATATAAAAAAAAATATTAAAGTCTTTTCCTACTTTTATTAAATAATTACAATTAATAAATATTATATATTCATATACTGATAAATATCTTTTAGGAGAGATTTTTTTTCCATATAAAACCAAAAAAAATATATATTATTCCTTATCGGAGTGCAATACCAATGCATGTTGGTGATATAATTAATGTTATATTATATTACCTATATTTATTACAACATTGGCATTACGCTCAGAAAGTTGCTACGGATTGTCGTTACTCATAATATGCATAAATAAACAAATATTTGGTTATCATGCAAATTCCATTTAACCTATTTTAATGTGTCTTTGTTTTTCGAAAATTGCTTAAATTGAATTGCAATACTGAAATTATTATGTAACATTTAATTCAGCGGCAGATTTGAGTTTCACATGTATAATTCAATCATTTCATTTCATCACAATTATGTTGACCACAACATGACCTCAGCTCATTAATATTAACACTATTATTAGGCTTTTATTTACATTTTGTTATATTTTTAGGGATTGTTAATTGATTGAAGGGATACGGAGCATAGACCACCTAGTAGCCCAGTTGGTAATGATATTAATTGCCGCACGAGATCCCAAGTTTGAATCTTGGTTAGGGTAAACAACAGTTTAATGACTTAACAAGTCACATAAATATTTGTGCTCGAGTGTTTGGTGTTTCCGTGTGTGCCCATGCCATTCGCAACACCTGAAGTCCCAGTGCATGAGTGTGAGTGCGTGAGCGTTTTATTTACGAATAAATTTTGTCCGTCTATAACACGAGATGTTTTTTGAGTGTATTCTACAGAAAACATTATTATTACTTCATTGTTGTCTAGTTGCAACTTGTTTCGGAGCCTACACGGAAATCTCAAATAAATACACACATCAGACACGCAGCACGGAAAACTCATAAAAACTCAAATCAAATAAGATTAATTCATATTACTCATATGTATGTATACAAATAAATCATTTGTGTATACACTTATACATATGTATAACTCATTATTTTGCTCCTACTAAGGCTT
>DWPT01003955.1:0-13769 GCA_018251895.1 Agathymus mariae mariae
ATAGGCTATTATAAGTTAATGCGTTCAACATCTTAGACTTCATCACCACTTAACATCAGGTGGGATTGTTGTCAACCGCTAACTTATGTAAAAAAAAAAGACTTGTTTAACAATTTCATTCATCTTTATTATTCTTTATTTCACTTTATTATACCTGATTTAGAATGGTACGTGAGACGGAGTTGATGCTAAAAGCATTATCTAAAGCCAACTTTTGTCGTAGTAAATATCGACTTTGCGTCCAATTAGTTATTTACTACGTAAACTAAACTTGAAAAATAGGCGTACTCAATTAGAAGGCATGTTAATATACGATTTATATCATAACAGATATGATTTTACTCCTGTAATAAATAAAATATGGTATAATTTGTTACCAGGACGCCTCGCCGCAGCCCTACTAAACTTGGCAAATTTATTATATCTTATATAGATATTGTGTTGTAAAAGTAATTTGTCACTGTTTGTTATCCGAAATAAATGAAAAACAAACTACTTATGTTTACCGATGGGTGACAGTCGCCTCTCGAGCTTCTGACTGTCGCGGCTCTTCATGGGGGTTTGCTGGAAGGCGAGGAGGCACTTGTTGAGCTCTCTGAGTAAGTTGTCTTCTTCCCACTGGCCGAGGGGTAACGCACTGTAGTCCTCCGCGTCCATTAGACACACTGTGACCTGATATAAGACGTCTTCCGTCTGAGACTAGTAATTATATAATTTAAGTAACTCAGTGTTAGACTTGGTTACCTATTTGCTTGGTATGTAACTGTACACGTTGGTGCGTGTTACTTACTACCGTTGTGTTCCGAGAGACTAACTAACGTACACAAACACTCACCGTATAAGCAATTGTTACTTGGTTTTATCAAGCGCCTTGTGATGTTTGTCTCATGCATTCATCTAACTGAACGTTCCTCTTGAATCATCCTAACTATTCTTAAAAGCCATACGAAAATTCGTGTATTAATATTAATGATTGTTGTGTTTAAAAATTGAGAGACTAGTTATGTATAATGTAAAATTAAAACTTGTTTGCCAGTACAGAGAACAGCAGAAGCTCAATAAATTTCCGCATATGCAAATAAATATGCATCACCTATTATTTCTACTGATTACAAAACGGCGGTCGCTGCAGCGCTGTACTTAATGAATCATCGTGGACGGTAATCGGGCGAGCTCTACGCTAATAGCTCAGACATGCCATTAGAGTTGTAGCCATATCAGTCATAATAATGTAGACCGCTCATAAGATAGTTTACAAAATACAGCGACAATGTACATAGATACGAACCGTCTTAGGTTCGGCGAGTAGTTCCACATTAGCTTTTTGTTTCTTGTCGCTTATCCTGCTGAACATCCTGACGCCCTCCACTTTTAGCACCTCATTATCTTCCAACGCCTCGACGGACAACATCGCCGGCAGAAGTTCGGGCATCATGAACATCGACAGTGATTCCTAACAGCGTAGCACAAATGTTAATTAAATTACTATACAATACAAATACTTTTATGTACGCCTGTATACTATGTAGGTATATAAAAAATCTTGTGGTCACGAACGAGTATCCGCGAAATTAAACTGTTTAGTGGTGGTGAGTCTTACGACCTGCAACAGGAGGGCCTTAGCTCGGATTCAAGGATGGCCGGAGCTGTTCATCTCAAAAGTACAAAAAGTTTAATTACAGGCGAGGAAGACGTGATATGTATATTGTATTGCTTTGGATATATATATTACGACGGGAACCATTTACTAGGTGATCAGTTAGTTCGTCTATCGGCTATTGACATAAATATCTTTTATGTATATGTAACATTACAATTTTCACCTGCGAATCTCCATCAATGAGTGCGTCTCCACCAACCCTGCTGCTAGCGAAACAGACTCTTATGGCGGCGTCGTTCTCGCAGCGTTCCGGCCTGCCTTCGTGACGCACCAATAACTTGCATAGCGGCAATGTACATTCCAACCAGTCTTCTATCGTCAACCATTGCCTTGAAGTCATTACCTGGAACACATGCATTGATATGAACCCTATCAAAATAGTTGAAACTTTAGATTTATAGCTAAAGAACAAGATTTAAAAAATGCGTATGTATACAGTACCTCTCTGTGATTAAAGATGGAACCGACATCTTACACAAACGAAATACACAATCACCATGACCCGATATTTAACATTTCTGTCATATTAACTGCCCCGACTGGTAATGGTACCCGATATACCCCATTATGCTGACAAAATTCTCTCCACTAATCCACATTGAATCAATGCGGTAGAGTTACGCTTCAGGACTCAAGTACGAGGCGGAACCCATTCGATATACACAGATATCAGTTAAGTACAATTCACCTAGTAAAATTCTGCAGGACCTCCCATTCTTGTTAATTATGAAGTAAATTTATCAACATCACGACCCATAACCGTTTGACTATTGGGTTCGAATCTTCTGACACAATGTGAGGGTATAAATCATGATCCGCCAAACTTATTTTCTATTAAACTTATTAAGTTTTCACACTACTTGCAGAGTTTTATGCAGAATTCTTATGTACGCAGGTTCTTTTAAGATTGTTT
Source organism: Agathymus mariae mariae (assembly GCA_018251895.1). Lineage (NCBI taxonomy): Eukaryota > Metazoa > Arthropoda > Insecta > Lepidoptera > Hesperiidae > Agathymus > Agathymus mariae. The sequence continues at coordinate 2,574 of DWPT01003955.1, forward strand.
TTCGTCGAAACCATTATCATCATTGATTTCTAATAAGCACACATTAGAAAATTTTGGAATAAAACTACGGAGTATCAGAGGTGAGTTCGGATTAGGAAACGGTACCCTCCTGCCAACGTTCAAACCACTGAAGGAAGTTGCGTGCATAAATGTGTTTCGGTAAGGACGAAGTAGCGTCCAAAGACTATGAAAAAAGTTTCTTCATCTTAATCTATATTAAAGCAATAGACACATATTGGTGATAGGAAATGATTGTGGTTCTATTGATGTAGTTATAAAAGATGTCCATGACTTGCAACATCTATTTACACATCGGCCGACTACGTATGGTAATCGTCCTTGCTATTTCTATATCAATGTCGGAAATCACATTGACTTCTGAGAAACTGTCTCATACAATACGGGCCAATCTTATAAATCACACACATAAATGCGTTATTGGTGATGAAATGAGATCGTAGCGTCAGAATGGTTTACAACTGGGTTTTACTTACACGAGGATTAAAAATGTCTTACAAACAAGACGCTGGAAAAATCTATTTATAAATTGTTGTTATTAATATACTGTGTGTAATCTGTAGTGCTCAGGCTTAGCTAATGGAAATATTGGTGTTGGTATCAATCAATCCTTGTCTACAATTACGTCATGCATGGGTAAGATGTAATATTAGAACTATATCATACATCTATTTCTAAAATATGTCAAAGTAACTTTTTTTAGTGATAGCCAGTCGACGCGAAGCCATCGTACGTGATGGTAAGTCGTCGCCACACATCCACATCAGTAACACCAGGGCGTCATAGTTAAATTTCCGACCAAGACGGTAGCGGTAAAATCGTTTGTTGATTGGCTTCAGTACGTACTGCAATCGGAACGCTAAAACAATCCACAGTTGATTTTTGGACTTAGGCTGGTTGAAAAACCTGACCATCATACACGAGTACCAAAATAAATTAGGCTAAATGGATAAATTAGCTAAATGGTGTAGAGCTCAGTGTTATTGCTTGTTTTGCTACGTTATGCTATGCAAGGTGTTTCGCGAGCGCGGGTTGACGGGTTGTTTGACGGAATAAGCCCTTAACAACTTAAACGGTACAGTATACTCGATTACACCAGACGTGGGTGAAAAGTATAGGAACTTAAAGTTAAAACATACCTGCCTACTTAATTTAATAGATCCTTCACAGTTACTCTTATCCAGCCATTGAAAGTAATGGATTAAGCTTTTTAATTTGTTTCTTTGTGATTTTCTGCAAACGAGAAACATATTATTGCACGCCTAGATACGATGTTGTACATGTATTATTTCTATACTAACACGAAGCTCAATGTAAAACACTGCTTGCCGAGCGAACTGTGGATTTGAATATCGCCTAGCCAAACATTTATGTGGTTGATAAATGTTTATTATTGGGTTCTGATTGTGCACGTGCCCTACGGTAACAACAGAAAACTTAGTAGGTATGTGTGCATGTAGTAAGATTACAAGATAGTTGTTAAACGAGCAGATGGGCTATTCGATGGTAAGTAATGACTTGAATGAACCCTATGACTTCACAATCATAGGTACGAATTGAGCGGTTACTACCTCGTAGATTGGTACCGCGCTCTTCAGTATCACATTGTATAGGAGCTCACACATTAAACGCGCGGCTGTGGCGCTAAGGAAAAATAAAGTTATACACACCAATTGTTTCATTACATTTACGTATTTTGCGTTATGTGTGTCAACCTAACATTTTGGACATGACACGATTGCGGCTTTTCATCCGAAATCAAAGGCCCATTGTTACAGCCCAACGATATCACGCAATAATGCCATAACAATAACTCTTAACGATAAGAAACAGGTGATACCGACACCCACATCGTAATATTGCCATGATCGTTAATTTATCATGTCCGTAACGACAGTATCGAGCTTTATCAAGCAAACCAAATAATGCTCTTGGGCAAATTACCTATTTTTGAAGGCAAATTGTGTACACTGTCCATAATGTGTTTTTATTGATTTTTTTACACTGTTATGTGGCTCCTGTGTATAATTTAATTATAAGCTAATCGCCTTTACCACACGAGGCTAGACGACCTTAATACTTAGCACGAATCTCGTTCGAGCGTTAATCTTAGTAACTTAATTAGTTGCACGCGAAAGTCGCGTGAAAGGGAAAAACAAAGTTGAATTTTTTTTTAATATTTAATCTAACCACTAGTCTAGAATTAAGTTACCAAGTGATACTTAAATAAAGAAAGTAAGATAAAAAATTTAATAATAATAAGTTTATGCACAGACCTCTAATTTTTAAGACATTTGATAAGCCTAAAATAGCAAAAAAAAAACATTGAATTAAGTAAATTTAGAATGTAATTATTACCTGTGTAAATTCTTAAAAAAATGCGTAAAATTGAAGTCTTGTAATGTAGGATGAGTTTTGAGCGTCCTTTTTGGAAAAGTTGAAAAGAATGCATGGGCGATAAGAGACGACAGAAAATTGTAGTCCAATTCCGTTACGTCACCTGAAAAAATAAGGTTAAAGTAACCAGGATGATCCGTTGCAATTTATAATGTCTGTGAAGTATAAACATTTAACTTCGGGATGGCCAATGACCTCTCAGCTAATTCTTACTGGTTTAGCATACGCTTTGTACAGTAATTACATACTTTGAACATTTTCAATTATTTTTACTTAATGCTTTGAGTGCAATGCTTGACTACAATGTTAGTTGCCGTACTCTGTAGTGAAGAAATTGGTGCGATCTAAATAATAATTTGTGATAATATGTTTTGTTACGAACGATAACGCAAGTTATGCAGTGGCGCCCTGGAATATGAGTACTTTAGTCACTGTGTACATTTTTTCACATCACGTATTTGTCTTTAACTCAGTCTGGTTAAGGCACAAAAGAAACGAAGACAATGGATTCAAAACTTTAGTCCATAACGTTGATTTGACTATCGATTACGTAATATAAATTAAGTGACGTAATCAGGAGCTAAACAAGTAATTTTAATATAAAAATCTTAATTAATACGATGAACGAATAGAGGATTAATCATGTCATTTCCCAGCTGAGTTTTGTGTGTAAGAATACTTACTTTGTTGCTGTAAACTAAACATTAGCCCTTTGGGAGGTCTCCATCGCTTTAGATGGAGAGCTCTATTTACAATGATTCTAATGGTGTTATCTAAGAAATTTCTTTGCTCTTCTTCAGACATTTCTTCGTGAAAAAACTGTTCTAGACCTTTCATTAGTTCGGGATCCTTAATATCGTCATCTGGATCTATTCCTATGCTGTTGACAAAAACAAAGTATCATTTCAAAGTTGTAATGACTTTTTCATTGTATTATGTTTACTTAAACCTTTGTCGCTCTAACTTTCTAAATTAAACGTTATTAAGTACTATTCCGGGTGAAAGTTATTATTTAAGTACTAACTTGCACATATCGTGTATTTTCAGCATATTGGCAGTGAGTTTGCTTGGTGAAGAAGCCAAGAGAAGATGTTTCAAATGGCGTTGCACAGAAGTCCACCAGGGAACGTCGCATGGTAACATTACAAGAGCCATTCTGTAAATAAAAATAAAAAAAAACATAATATTTCTAAAGTTGTATCTATAATTCAGTTGTGTTCCTACGAAGAAGTTAGTCCAATATTGGACTCGATTTGTTACACGAAACAACCCTTTATCATTGAAATTGAATGTTTTGATACTTGTGCAGAGTATCGAAGTGCCCATGATGTTTATTACGAAAGTCCATTTTACCTATATACTAAAGTACGAAAAAACATTTGATACCATTATTTAAAGACGATTTTGTTATGGAAAAACGTCAGTAAGAAAGGACGCGAAACGATTTATTTCAAAAGCCGTGATTAAAATTTCACTACTTAGCGGTTATGCAATTACTCACGAACTCATATAGCTCTAGGATATCAAAATACTTAAGGGGGCGTGTAAATGAGTTTGATACTTTTGATTTCATTTATATGTGTATTTGTCCATATTATTTTGAGACAATATATATTTAGTGTTTATGTTTAATTTAAATTTATATTTTAAATGTTAGACATTGCTGGTCCAACAGTAAAGAAACATGTTTTAGTTTCTTTTTATTACATTTCATTTAACTATTTTTAGAAAGTATACGATACGGACTTGTTAGGTTATTATAAGTTTCATCATCATAATCATCAATTAACATAGAAAACCTCATTGAGACAAAAATAATAAAAATAATTTAATTTTCTCTGCAACAATCCGCGAGCACATATTATATTTATTATGTTGTTACGAGTATTTATGGACATGTGTAGCATTTCCCTCTATCCTATAAAGGAATCATATATATATATATATATAAGAATGCAATAACAAATAAGTAGAATAAAACTATCAACATTCATGAAACCCCCAGTGACAACTGAGATCATATTTTTAGCCCGAGGACAAATTTAAACTAAGCTGAGCTGAGCACGTTTAGTTCAGTTTTAAATTTAACATGGTAAGGAATATTCGTTTGATATTTTGGGGATCACAAATACCATACAATAGCATTAACAATTATGTAGGTCTTATAACGCTAGCAAAAAATTAAATCAACTCTATTCTTTATTTACGTTACGTACTATAAGTGCTCTGTGAACCACCGATCGCTACTAGTAAAACGCAATGATTTCGTATTCTGTGCTCACAGCTGTTTGTAAGATTTTCTTTTGTCTATAGATTAATATTGTCAAATCCAAGTCAAATTGCCCAATTGTGAATTTTTTGAACTGTGTTTCATAATGATTATTATATTTTAATTTTTTTAAATATCAATTGTGAAGAAAATGTTACCGCTATATAACAAGCACAACCTAATATAAAAGAAAAATTTCTATAGTTAACTTTTATTTACTTCTGAATTATAAGTCTTTCTTATCATAAGTTATAAACGGTTATATTAATGTAGGATATTTTCGGATTGACAGTCACTGAACGTTATTTGCATGAAGTGGGAGGAGAATACACTATCGTAATATCAAAGTCCACGTGAGGCAAAGTGCAGTTTACAGCGAGTAATTATGACGAACAAGATTAAAGTATTAAAAATCTTAATTTTGGGCGCTCCTGCGTCTGGAAAGGGCACGATATCTTCTAGAATTGTTAAGAAATATAAAGTAGAACATGTATCAAGTGGAGATAAGCTTCGGGATCATATTGAGAAGCAAACTGATTTAGGAAAGTCAGTGAAAGCCTATTTAAATGAAGGTAAGCTTGTCCCTGATGAAGTAATGATTAAATTTATGATAACAGAATTAAAGAAAGTTGGCAATAAGTCTTGGTTATTAGATGGTTTTCCAAGAACTGTTGGACAAGCTAATGCTTTGTGGAATGTGCAGCCAGTGGATGTTGTTTTAAACTTAGTTGTTCCATTTGAGGTTATCATTGACAGAGTGAAGAACCGTTGGGTTCATCTTCCTTCTGGGAGGGTTTACAACATAGGCTTTAATACACCAAAAGTTTTGGGCAAAGATGATATCACGGGAGAGGCTCTAATCCAGCGGCCTGATGACAAGCCTGAAGCAGTACAGAAAAGGCTAGAAATATATGAGAGTATCACTCAACCTGTAATAAAATTCTATGAGGAGAAAGGTATTCTTAAAAACTTTAATGGGCAAACCTCTGATGAAATATGGCCAAAGGTTATAGCTTATTTGGATACTAAATTTGTATGATATGGTATTTAAATATCCTATTTTTATAGAAACTTATCCTAAAGCTAAGCAATGTGGTAATAATGATGATACATATAAAAGATATCTATTGATAATACAGTTACATAATCTTAGCACTTTTGGCAGCATACACATATATTTTTGTATAATTTGTGATATAATCATCAGAAATAGATAGTAATCATGTACACAAAATTAAGGCACAAATTTTGTATTTTACTATATTTATATTGAGTGTACAAATTTTGTTAGTATGTCTAAAATTTGTTACAGAATGTTTAATGGTTTTAGAATAATATGCCAAGAATATTGAGCTTCAATTTTTTTTCATGTTAAACAAATACCACTATTGTTTTTTTATGTAATATTGATTTTATTTAACTTTGTAGTTTTATAATGCTGTGTTGTGTGCAGAGTTGATAATATTAAATACCAAAGAATGTATATGATCTATGAAATTCAATATGTTGCATGTATCTATTTCTATACATATATGAATGCTACAATTATTACCATAATTTTTCAGTTTTTAGGTGATACATAGTAGTAATTATCTTTAAAATTAGGTCATATTTGATTTTATGGTGACTTGAACTTTTAAACTTTTAGGTAATATACCTATTGTAGAGTTTGCATAAATTATAAAATGCAGGGTGCTTCAAATTTTCATTTACTTCCTAGTCTGCCTTCTAGTCACTCATATTTTTCTTTATCTACTGATTACATCTATATTGTATACAAGTAAACAACAAATTATGAAATATTTACTTTGAAAATCAACTTTTTTGGAGTAAATAAAACTAAAACAATGTTAACAAATTATTTGGTATTTGTACATGATTTTTCAAGATATTCCAATTTTTTAAGTTGGATATGTTTAATGTATTCCTTAAAAATATTGCCCTTATCATGAATATTGTATTATATAGATATGGTTTATGTATAATGCCACAAATCATAAATCATAGGGTTATAACAATTTGTTCAAATAATATTTTACGGCTGGGTGGTATTGGATATTTTTGTATATAATGTGTAGTTTTTATATAAAGTGTAGAAGTGGTGCCTTAATAAGATTTATACTTACTCTTGTCATGTTAGTCTTAGCAATACTATTGATAAGGATATTACTGATTTATAAATATTTTATTAGGTCCAAGAACCTACACTAATTGAAGAAGAGTGATGTGTAACATAGATATTAGCTTAAATAGTTTAAAGATGTTTGTTAAGTAGTAAGTATGTTTAAATAACAGTGCCATACTAAGTCACTGTCCTGGACTGGTAGAGTTTTTCCACCTTAGTCCAATCCTTATTTTTTGTAAAATTAAACTGAATCCTGGCATTGCCAAATAAGATTTAGTAGGCTCAGGGTAAGATATTTGTCGGCTTAGTCACATAGAACATTATAATATATTTTTTGACTTCAGTGAATGAGAATAATTTTTAATATGTGAAATAACTATATTTTATAAGTGTACTATTGTGTGTAGAATAGACACTAAAAGTTGGAATAAAGGTAATCCATGTGTACTGAAAAATATCAGTTTTTTTTATTTCTTGGTAGTTCAATGCAAGCATTAGCTTACATACTAACATACAAAGCTGTTATGTTTTAACTATAATATATATGATATAATAGAACTAACTAACAACTGCCTGCATAAGAGCATATTGTCATACCACTTTTGAGTGTATCCAGTGGTATCTTAAATGAAGTGCCTAGAATAGGGTAAAGTAAGTAGCCTATCTACTTACTGAATCTGATTTCCATATCGCAAGTGGTTATTTCTATAATCTGTATAAATACAATTCAAGTGACACATAACAATGAAAGATCAACGTCTGAGAACTGCTCAAGCAATTTGAATATTTCTTTGCTATTATGTTAGTAAATTGTTAGTTTGTATAAAATCATTTACACAATTGACCAGAAAAGTCCGAATTTGGGACGGAATATTTGTATGAAAATCTTAATAAAAAATGTAACATCCTTTTCTGTTCGATAAAAAATTAGCCTGATGGTGGTAGACAAAGCTGAGGAGTGTCACTCCTAATATATATAACTTTAATTATATACTTACATGATTATAATAAAATATTTAATTACGCATCTTTCTATAGAATTTATTGTATATTATATTATTTATTGTATATATTGTAATACATATTAAAATATCCTAATAATTTCCTTAACAGTTATATATTGTTTGATTGGGTATTATCTCTCGCATAGGACATCATTAGGGCCCTAATTTCGAATGAGTCTTATTTTAGGCTGTTTGCTACTTGAATAAAAACAAAGGATACAAAAAAGAATTAAATGTAAACTCCTTAGGTCAAGAAAATAATAATTTAAAAACTAAAAAAAATACAATCAATATAATTATGTACACACATACTAAAATCTCTAACAAAACTAAAATAAGTTAAATTTAAATAATGAATTAATATTAGAAAAAACAAACTATATTAACTTCAAGTGTCACCCACTACAAGTTTAAAAAATGTATTTTAACTTGAGTTGAAAAATAAAAAAGTGTTTCACTAATAATTAAATATTTGTGCAAGATATATACATACAATATAGCTATTTATAATAAAGATTTATAAATGTATAAGGTAAAGTGTAAACTAATAAGCAAGAATTTAATAAAACTTGTGAAGTCTTGTGAATATTTCTAAATATATTTAAAGTGCAAATCACTTTGAAGTGTTTAGAAGAAATATTCTATTTTCTGCAAACATTTTACGAAACATGTAAAACAGTTTTTTGGACGTTAGGTTCATTTGTTCTGAATTTAAAGATACTACAGCTGAAATATGTCAAGATATTTTACTCAGATACAAAAACATATAATTTAACTGAGTAGCAGTTACAGAACCCAAACATTTCCAAAGTACAATCTGACGTGACCATTGCCTCTTCTTATAGTTTAGCAAGGTGCACCGTGAGCGAGAGAAGTTGGACTCTAATATATATTATTATATTATTTACAACCCTTGCGTTCTTAAAAATAAACAATTTGATAGGTTAAATAATTCAGGGTTTTTTTATTTTCCACTTTCGACTTCCTTAAATAAAGTTAAGTTCCAAAATCAGAGTTCGTTAAAATATATCAAACTTTGTCCGTCTAGTAAAACGTTTGGATTTTTTTACCTTATGTAGGAAACAAGACTCGCCGTTAGTAATTGAAGTAATATAAATGAACAAATAAAAGAATGATATCTAACTTGGCTTGAAGGTCGGTCTTCGACACGGGGGACTGATAGGAATCCTGCATCCTACATGCACAGCTAATTTCAAAATGATTTGTATATTACAAATAATTATCTGTTGTTTCGGTGTACGAAAACATTGTAAGCGAGAAAAGGGAGTGTTTACTATAACCATAGTTCACTAGAGTTCTCTATAATGTTTTCAAAGATATCTGAACTTTACAAATCCGCACTTAGCTTGCGTAGATTATGATTTAGTAATAAAAATTCTATAGTTAAATTGGTTTTTAAATTAAATATAGGAAGCAAGTTCTATGTTAAGATAATCTCCATCTAATAAAGTCTAGCTCGTTATAATGTAAATATGAAAACGCGAATGTTGTTTGCAGCAATTTGTACATTATTAGTCTTCTAATACTAAGTTCACAGTGTAGCTGTTTAACTGGATCTCTGTGAAATATTTCTAACTTCACTCTTCCCCTGCTGATTTGACGCTAAAGCAGACGGTTTACCTCATGAGGTAGGAACTAGGAATGAAATCTACTCTCATTTTACCATTACATTTGTCTTTTATACATGGATGATTCTTAACTTGGATGTCATTTTTGGTTTTTATAATACATGATTCAGCAATCGTATACCTATCTACAATGCATGCCTTTTTACTGTAGAAGCTGGAAAACCAATAGACAGTAATTTTGTTGTTAAATATTTTAAATAAAAAGATTTGATTTCTGGTATTTATGTGTATAATGGTTGAGATACCTAAATAAGTAATTAGAATAATACCGTGATGTGTGCTAGATCATGTTGGCCATTGACACTGAGATCGTTAACAGAATCCGGGAAAATTATGTCAAGGAAATTCAGAAATAACAATATTACAATACCAGTTGTGTATACCGTAAAAAATATATGTAATGATATTAAGGGCCCTAGTGTGAACATGGAATAAGAAGATTCTGTCGATCTCACCTTGTTTGTAACGATGTGTCGAATTAAAAGTAACACTTGACAATAACTTTGTGAGCACTGTTATTAAAGTTCCTTGCGCCTCGCGGCAAACGGTTTTTCTTTCGCACTTTTGTCATGGTCTACACGGGAGCCGGTCACCTATTTCCTTCTGCATGTAGAATATCTTATAGCTTTATTATAGACAGAAATAGTGTGACTAGTGAGTGAAAATCCGAGTCGGTTCGGGCGCGATGCGAGCGCGCGAACCCCGTTTTATTTTTAGCTGCTTCGTGCATAGGCGCTGAAATTAGATTGTAAATAAAAGCTTGGGTTAACAGGAGTCGTAGTCCCCGCTACACTCGTACTTTGGGTCGCATTTTACAAAACTTGGTCATTTATTTTTCTATAAATAATTTTACTCTGCGACTTCAATAATAAAATTAATATTACTTTAGTTTTTTTTTTAATCTTCCAAAATAGTTGTTATTCCAGAAATGAAAGAGAAAAAAATTATTATGTTTAAATTAATGGTAAATATCTTAAAATGTTTTAAAATAATTTTGTAAGTCCAATCATATCATTTAAAAACGTAAAAAACTTAGTCACCTAGAACTCGTAGATTGATTATTTTGGTGAACACAAACTCTACATCTAGCGCCAGGGCATACGGGTGTTTACTTTTCCGAGAACTGGTATTATTATTAAGTGTCGTGAAACTTTAATTAATATAAAGGCTCTCAAAATTTGCTTTTGTTTGTACGGCACGAAGTTATCACTGTAATAGTTTTATGTGAATTTTGGAGGTTATATCCTCGGAGTATATGTATAGTTTGCGGACAACTGACGTGCGGCGTCAGCGTCTGACTGGATTACACTGACGCTCTGACTTTCACTGGGGGGTGACTACCCTGGCCGACCGTCGCGCCACCCGCAAGAGTGACGTCATCTGGCGTCGCGTCACGACCTACGACGCCGCACTATGCGCCCCAAGACTCCATACCCATCCCCAGTTCTCATCCACTGAAATGTCACGGAGCCTCTTCGTACGTGTTACGTAAACTAAAATATGAAGGTAAGAGAGATTTTACGTCAGCATTGACGTCATTTTTATATAAAAGTGGAGCCGCTCACCCTTATTCTAAAATTTATTTAAAAAAGTTGAATTTTAATTGTTTAAGTTATTTATTTCTTCATGAAAACTCTATTATTTGTATTACTTTTATATTCCACTATTTTTCTTTGAATAATATACTATTAATAAAATAGATAACGCTCAAATGACATGGACGACAAGGAGGAA
>DWPT01003956.1:0-13768 GCA_018251895.1 Agathymus mariae mariae
GTACATGACTTAGGTCACCGTTAACGAGGGTATAAAAAGTCCACAGGTCGCATCCACTCGTCAGTTATACAGTGGCCTGTGATCGGTGATGCAAGCGATCAGCGGCACACTCCGCACTCCGCACCGCACTCCGCAGCGGACTGGCCGGGTACCGTTAAACTAGGTTGATCGACCCTTCCCGCCCGCACAAAAACTGCTGTATCTACTCTAGCGCCATCCCCTACTATTTGTTGTCATTCAGATTAGCATATTTAACATTATATTTCACACGATAGCCTGTTAAATATTACGTTTTCCTTTCGTTAATTATTACCTCATTACATCTCTATTGCCCCACAGCTGGGATCGGGTCTCTTCTCACAATGAGAGAGGTTAGGACCACAGTCCACCCCACTGGTGAAGTGGGGGTTGGCAGTTGTTACAAACGTTAAGAACGTTATGGAGAACTCTCAGGTATGCAGATTTCCTCACGATGTTTTCGTTCACCGAACCTTCAGTCTCTCGTGCGGAAGATCTACCACCACTACTCATTGTGTAGACTAGTTAACGCTACTCATATCAAATATTTATTAAGACTCTACTCTCACTTACCTGACATTAAAAATGAAATCAAAATCATGAATTTAAAGTAGAGCCTTGGTGCACTACAGTACACTTATTTTTTTTGCACCTAATTGTTATATAAAGTATAGACTAATCAAAATGAACGCTCAAAGCTTACATTTTCACTAGGATTTCCTAAATATAAACTAAAGAATAGGCGACAGAAACTGCACAAGACATCTGTTAAAACAACACACGGCTATAATAAAATGAAATTTAAATTATTATTATTTATTTATTTATTTTCTTTATAAATCCTCTCTGTCTTTTATAGGATATAGTTTGAAGAGTGGGCACAGGCATTGTTCTTCCATCGGACAACTCAACGCCACCCTTACGTAGTGACCATTCAGTTCATCATCAGTTTGCGTCATCATTCATTAAGCGCACTGCAAAGGATTGGAATAACTTGCTGGCGTCGGTGTTCCCGGCTACTTACAATGTGGGTCTTGAAAAGGAGAGTGAATAGCCTATTATATAGTATATTCGATATCTTAGACTACATCACCACTTACCTTCTGGTAGGATTATTGTCACCATTGACTAATTTTATGTAAAAAAATAAAAAGAAAAAATGTAACCCTGCGCGGAACTGGTTTCGACACTATTATTGTCAGGCGTCATTTTCATTAATACATTAATTTATACCATAATATCCTTTACCTTTAAGCTGTGCTTTAACGCGTCCCTTAAAAGTTCCAATAGGTAATTCACATATAAACACTCACATATATCCGTAGAAGTAGTCAAGGTAGTAGAAGCAAAAAATGACGTGCATAAGTATATTTACAGAATACCTACATGATTAAATGATTTTGAATTTGTTTTTGAAAACTTTGGAGACTTATTGTACAATCGACCTCCAAATTTATAAGCTTACTTTATTTACACTCTTCTGGTTAAACCAAAAGGAGGCTATTAAAATATATATACTAGTTACGCTATAACAAGTTACAAATATATACGTTTTAATTAATACCTAGCACCACATCTACTTATTTTCTTGTGAAACCAATTAAACCACTTAGCGTTGTGGTAAGAAAATTGCAAAGGTATGTACTCGTATGTATTGAGAATATTAATCATTCCAGATGAATGCTAAAAAGAAGAACACTATCCTACTTCGTTATTTATGAAATATGTACTGAAATTGATTTATCGTACAATTAACCATATTGTTCAATACATTATTCGTTTGAATCAGATGTCCGGGGCTTTAATAATCGATAAACTAAGTGAATCGAGAACTCATGATAGTAGATGTTGAATTAATTACTCCTTTCCCGACCACTTAACTCATTTTATGATAGGTACTGGAACCTCGTTGGGAGAAGTTAAATTTATCCCTATTACGCAATTCAAAACGACATGCTTAAAATAATGCAAAGTTTTGAAATTGCTAATAATTTCTATAAATACCATCTTAGACATATTTAAGATACAATAAAGGCTCAATGTAAAACACGGGTAACTTCTCCCTAGGAAAGAACCCTGAAGCTTAATCAGCTCAATCAGCAGTGATAACCAAGTTTGAACATTAGCTTTCAAGATGGAGATCTAAGGTGCCCCCAAAAAAGAGTTGGTTTTCAGCCAGTCTCTTCTCCCGATGATGTTTTATGAGCGATGCAATTTTCCTATAATTTTGAAATAAAGTATTTCGTATGCTATCAAGAACGTTTTCAACAGAGTTAATACACTAATACCAGATTTGTATATTAAAATTGTGAAAATACACAGCTTAGGGTTTGATTTAGCATAATATGTATTATTCTTACATCTCTGCCAGCAGCTTTGTACTGATAGTTGGCTTGGACGCTGGTCTTCCAAACGAGGAACCGCGGTTTGATTCCTACAAGCAACTCTGAATTTCTATATTAAGTAAGTAAATTAAAAAAAAATGTCACTTACCTCCTTCGATGAAAATAAAATATGCTAAAAACCCCTGCATACCTGCATTCCTAGTACGTATTGTCTTTTATCAGCGTTATATCTCATCTTCTCACAAAATATCCATTTTTTTATACACATATTATAAAAATAAAAGCACTACATGAGTACTACTTTCAAATCTAATTGAGTGCTTGTTTAATAAAAGAAAAGAATAACTTTCATTGACTTATTATGAGTATTGCACACAATACGATGTTACATAAAAACGGTTGCTGGATAGTAATATGGTTCAACAAAGCTTCTTGAGGTAATGACGTTAAATGGAGCGATGAGCGACAAGGTAACGTGCTAATGAGAGTTTTCTATGATATTTCTATTTGGATGGTTATAACAATACCAACGACGTTTATACGGACATACCTACGCTATGTACATACAACATTACTGCACATATTATTTTATAGTTAAGATGAAAAAACCACATAAGTTTCAGCCAAAAGATTAGTTAGCAATTGTTACTAAACTTATCAAACATTGTCAATAAGGAATATAAGCATGTGACAAACGTGCCGACAGGGTAACAGATAAACAAACAATGGAAACTACGAAGTAGTTAAATGACAAACACAATCGTTACATGCGCATGCGCGTACATAATACGAAATTTAAACATTCACACACTCACACCCCCGCACTAGGATTCCCTGTGTTATAGGTGGTATGGACATAAACATATATTACATTATAAATACCAGCGGCCCGAGAACAAACATTTATATCGCATAAATGTCTGCCCCGGGAATCGAACTCGTGACTCCCCGGTCGGCAAGCAGAATCACAAGCAACTAGGCTATGGGGTAGTCTATGTGTAATATAGATATTTAGAAAATGTCTGAGTTACACATGTATACAGCTATGAATCACACCACTTTAATTAAGTGGTCGGAAGCAAATTTGTATGAAAACACCTACATAGTTTTGACATTTAACATGTAAACCATACCGTTTATGTAACTATTCATACTTATCTATACTAATGACAAAACGATACTGAATATTGTTTGAAAATTTAGGCTTTCTTATGGTCACAGTGCTCTATAACGAATTGTTCAAAATCTATGTAAGTCAGTTAGTCAGCAAGTACATATCGGCTGGCCAACAGTACTTGGCACATTTGTTTATATTATGCATCATCTCAACACAAATATGTAACGCCGGTAGGCTCGGGTCAGCCGCAGGCACCGCGGCGTCCTTGAGAATGTTATGGAAAAGCCCAAGGTGTTCATGATGCTTTCAAATACGAACGTAATCCTGAAAAGGAGTCTGTTACGTGTGGAAGCTATGTAGGATTCGAAACCATTACATTCGCCTATATAGCGCCATCTAGTGAATTTATAAAGAATTAAATCTTTCACTACAATGATTCGAACAATGGCTTATAGAATAGAAGCCAACCACATGTACACAAATTTCTAATAGATACGTCCAGTAGTTCGTTTTCTAATAACCACAGGAACGTATATACATATATATACTCTAAAATATACAAAACACATAGGAGATAGGATGTATCTCTGATAGTACTTAGCTAGATCATAATAAAAAAATATTCATAAATTTTCTATATAAAATATTTACAATACAGATCCATACACTACGCGCTCCCGATTCGAACTTAACCAGTTTTTATTAATTTTTATTTTTCGATATAATCGTCAGCGCATTGTTTAGAAGATGCTTATCATTTTTTATCTAGCCGCAGATCCTAGTTGCACAACTGCGGTATACTTTTTATACAGTATTGTGTTCTTTATAAATATTTTGCAGATATTACAGATGTTCATTTAAGCTATTTTAAGTTTTCACATTTGTTATATCCGTTACAGTACTTAGTAGGGCCAAGAAACCCGGTATTGCGTTAAGTTTTAATCTGAATATTTTAGTGTTAACGACTTCATTTTCATAAAACTTTACAATGATCGTTTAACTTTTCAAATCTAGTCGTGTTAACGGTCTGTAAGCGGCATTAACGCCTTTTCTGACGTAATTCGCTCACACTCAACTCCAACCCATATTTTAACTGACAAGTAACTGGAAGAATTATTTTTTTGCAATAAAATTTCCGATTGCTTTATGATCTTATGTATCTTTATATACCGTATTGTATTGCAACTGGCTCTCTAACGCTGAACTTAAAACATTGTGAAATATTCCACGATTTATCTTAGAAGGTGCTAGCCATTACCATGCACGAGTACCATCAAGGTACAAAAGTCTCAGTACCAGCCGACGACTTTAAATACGACGGACGGTTGGCTTGGACTTCAAGATGGATGGACGATATTTCGTTACCCATTGGTTAAGTTATACTATAAAAGGTGAGGCACATCTTGATCTTGGTAACACGTATGCGCGGAATTTCGGCGTATTGTTAAAGTTTTATTTAAGCTTCTTACAACCAAACAGTACTTCTAGCTAGACCGTAAGCGTCGGAACAAAAGAGACGCTGCTCTTTTCGGAGTTTCCCACAGTCGAAGAAAAAAATTTAACGATTCCAATCACTTACCTGTCTTCGAGTAAAACAGGCAAGAATGTGAGTCTATCCGTCTGCCACACGCTAACTCAAAATGTACTGGATAATATCCGCTGAAGTTTAATACCCGTATAGATTTTGAGAATACAATCATTCACATACACCATTAATAGGCAAATTCTAATTGTGGGTTCTGACTATAATTATTATAAACAAGAACAGACATTTCTCTATCAAATAAATTTCTACGCGGCCGGGAGAAAACCCGGGATATTTCGATCGGCAGGCAAGGTCAATGGATAATAATCCACGGCGTCAGACGCAACGACTCATAAACACAAACTGGAAGAAAAAAAAAATTACAATGATAACTTGTAAATGATAAAAAACCTCGTTTATAAGGATTATTAAAGACAAATGAAAATGTTAAGTATAATGTCATTAAATTTCTACAGGTTAATAGTATTGGATACTACCATGCATTAGCCTATCCAAAGTAAATCTGATTCAGATTGAACGCTGTTTTTTTGACCAGCTTCACAAAAGGCGGTTCTTCATTCGAATGCCTGTATTTTTTATGTAGGTATGTAAAGCCATAACTCCGTTTTTTATGAACTGATTTGGATTTTTATTTTTCTAATGTGTCGAGTTGACTCAGAGTTGGTCTCATTTGAATGTGGGGAGGATCTGACGATGAGTTCTGAAGATAAAGAGTTTAAAGGATATTTCAGTCACGTTTAAAAAGATTTGCCATAGTAACAATACCAATGCAAAACCAATCCATCATTGTCCATCTCAGGGTTTGATAATGTCTCTTGAAAACAAAAACTGAAGTTGAATTTAGCTACATGTAGCTTTTTAATAGTTGGCGGAGAAAATTAAATCACTAATGCTAATCTGCCCGTTATTGCTCCAATCTCCAGATGTACTACTAAAATTGTAAATCTTATTTATGAATTATTCAAACATAAGATGGATAATTCGTTGAGTTTACCTACTCCTATGTATTAAGGATTCTTGTGGCCTGAGGCCGGTTACGAAATATCAAAACAATCATTAGCATACAATACCTCTAGTGGCGTGTAGTCCTCATTTCATAAACGACCATTTACAGTGTGACATTACTCTGTGGTGAATTACTATACTGATTAGTCAGAGTACCACGGAGAAGTTTTTTAAACTTTTTAGGACTGGTGCTACCTGCTAAACACTAATGTCTAGTACATTCACTGTGTTGCCCAAAGGACAAGTTCACTATGTTACTATACATAATATGATTACGATAATCGGTATTAGGGCATGTCCACTTACGGCGATCACTCACCACTACGGGCTATAAAATACAGGCTATAAAAAAAATGTAAAACGACGGTACTCATTTTTTTTTATATGTAGCTACCTACTAAAACATGCCTATTTGATTCCAAACATTTTAAAAGACAAAGTCATACTCTTCTTAATAAAGGGCGCTTTTTAGAATTCTGAATCACGCTTACATTTTTATTTTGAGGATCTCCTTGTAATCCATCACGGATGATAAAGTCCATTTCTATATTTTATTTACTTCAGGATTTTTGATAAATAATACTGTAAGGAGACAGTATCTCTACTTAAATTGAAAAGAAAAAAAAGTTACGATGTAATTTATGGACGTTTCCTAATTCAAATCAACTTTTTGGGCTCACTGGGAGGCATTTCAGAGTTCCGTTAGCCACGTTCCATCTCCATCTTTAGACCAGCCTGGTAGTACTGTTATCTTATTTAGATACATCTGCCAAGCTTCACGACTATACTGAATATCCCGTAAGTAGTGGACCAACGGGATGTGGGTGATAGAGAGGATCTCTGTCTATTTCAACCACAAAATTTGATTGGCATTTACACTAAAATAACGATGACATATGTTTTACTATCTGCATTAAATTAAATAAACTTAAAATGGTAAAAAAAACAGTAAAATTTCTAATATCGGTATTTAGGGTACCAAGATTAAAAAAAAACCCCTAAAAAATTCATAACTTCAAAATTATAAGTCCTAGGCCAATAAAATGTTGTGTTTAAAATAGACAGATATCCCCTCTATCGTCCACATCCGTTGGTCCACTACTTACGGGACACCCTGTATAAGAACTAGAAGTGACCGCATTTTTTTTTTAATTTTTTAATACGCAAAGCTCGACCTAATTATAATACCCTAATAATAAAGAACAATTTATCTGAAATTGAAAAAAAAATTGGAGTATTTGTGTAAAAATTCTACAGTGCTAAACCAATAATCAAATGTTTTTTTTATAAATATGATAAAAATGAAGACATTTATCCATTTAAAAATGAAATTCAATTGTTAAATAATTGAATTCATGATTTCTGACGCCTTTGGAAGCGTCTATATTTTGATCAAGTACTACTGTGGTGACAAATTACGTGACATAATGATATAACTAGTCTGTAGTGTCAGAAAGTTTATGACATTTTTCAATTGTCATTATCTTTTTTATACTTCGGAGCTGTATAATTTTAAAGTTTTATTTTCTCTTTCGCCTATGTAAATAAATAGTGCGATTAATTGAAGTTACACATTAGTTTAAAATTGTATAAATATTTGTTTTCTGTTTAGTAATGGACAGGAACATAACAAAAAATGCATCCGAAGGAATTGCAGTAAGTAGAGTACACAAGTAGTGACCGTTACTTGCACATAATTCAGAAAGATTAAAATTTAACTGGTAACGTCGAATTAAAATAGAAATTTGGATAAAGCACTTATTTTCAAAATTTGAGTATCCTAGTAAACCGTCTAATTTACTCAAAATTTGTAAGTTACAGAGTAAATTCACTGTTGTGACTAATGATACCTTATTAAAATTCAATGACAATGAATCGATTAACAGTATTCATAAAATCATACTCAGGACTTTAATGAATAAACAATAAGGTTAACATTATTAACAAACATACTTGTTACTCATCCTAATCATTTATATTTAGTAAGTAGGAGGGCTACAAGTTTGTCCATCACTCGCAGGATGCCAATCATATGTTTCTAGAACTAAAGGAACTGTTTATTTACTAAAGACTATAGTATTTTGAGGTATCATTTATATCCAGCATAAGAACATAGCTATTTCTGTACATCAGACGTAAATCCAAAGAAATTGCTTCAAATCGAATTTTATTTACTCAAGAATATTATAGAATTAATGAGTGGTTGGTACCATCAACTTACCCATTTTGTAAAGAACAAATCAAAGTTTATTCTCTTTTGTATATAATCAGTGGTATCATTTAGAGATAAACACTATTTAACTAGTTTGGGTGCGCCTTTCTATAAGATACCACACCACACTGCCTAGTTACCAGTTTGACAGCTCTATAACACAGCTGATTGTGAACCTGCCTGCCAAACAACAAGTTCCAAGTTTGATAGAGAGAACATCTGAGGCATTCATGTATTTAAAAGATAAAAGTTTGTTATCGTATCATGGTCATATTATTGTGTTTATTCTTACCACCTTCAACACAGAGAATCTTGGTGTGAAGTGTGGGAGTGCGAATGCCTATTATTATTTATTTTTATTTAATAAGACTAAGATATTATGATTATTATAATTGTAATTCAATTAACTTACAGCCTATGGGCATCACTGCATTAAATGAAACAGCCGAGAGTGACCAGCCCGAGTCAAGATATGAATGTCCAGTTTGCCTGAACTGGCTCCGAGACCCTGTCATCACTACATGTGGTCATAAATTCTGCAAAAGCTGCATTACTTCATGGTTGCAGTATGTACTTATCTATTTAAAATCATAACTAATGAAATGCCTAACATAATAATACCTTATATCCACCCTTCATATATGCACAAGTCACTGTTCACTTACTTGTTACCACATTGTTTGTATTATCCGTACTACAGTTTATATAAATTTTAATTACCGAGCTCTTAATTAAACAGAAAATAATCTCAATTACAAACTTAAACTTTCTCTCAAAGTTCAGAGCAATGTGCAATTGCTTGATCTAAATCTAGAAAATTCTTAATGAGTGCCTTAGAAAGTACCTTAAAATTACTGCTTCATTCTAAGAGAATTCATGAGAATTTAACCCCAAGCCTTTTAGCAAGTTAGTTAAGTATAATGATTATGATTGAATTAATGAATGAATGATTGATTCTTTTACAGAAATAGTGGGCATTGTCCAATAGATAACATAAACCTCAGTATGAAAGTGGATATATTTCCAGACAACTATACCAAGCGAGAGATTCAAGAGCACAGAATGTCTTGTCCATTTACAGCTAAAGGTAAGTAAGTACACTTTATATAAATTCTGAATATCCTCGTTATAAGACCTTATAAATTATATAATGAAAATAGACTTATTTTAACCTGGCTGTAGGAAACACAATGCACCCTATATATGCTATGTGCTGTAAATATAAGAATTTCCATTTTGATGATTAAATATAAATAATTAAGGGCTAATTTAGAAAACACATGCAAAGTGGCACACAAATATTAAGATGATAATATTAATAAGTGCTTGAAAACTATTGAGCCTAAAATTTTGGAAAAAAATTACTGAATAGTTAAATTTCTACAGGAATCAAATAATATTCCTCAATAGATTTACAAGATACAACATATCCCACCTGTTAAACCTGTAAAAGTTTACTGAGAATGTTTCTGAACTGAAATTTTTATCTATAGTGCCATTACACAAGAGACTATGCACAAAGTATTGTTCGTCCATTAGATTTACCATAGCCCACATCAAAGTCAAAATCATTAACTGTAACATGCATTTCAGGTTGCACAGTCAAAGTAACACCCCTTGACCTGGATGCACACATAGCAGAGTGTGAGTACAACCAACCTGAAGCCTCCACACAGTCAGATATCAGAGTGCCATGCTCCTTTCAAGCTGTGGGTTGCAAGGAAACCTTTGACAGCCAAGAAGAAATGAACAACCATTTACAAAATGATGTACAAAGTCATATGAGTGTAAGTTTACCTTCTGCATATACACAACCTCGTAAAATTCCTACTCTCTCCTTATAATATCAATATAGATTACATTCCATTTCTTATTCTATCCAAAAACGATTCATGGTGTCGAAATCCATCTACAACCACCTAAACTGCTTCAACGTTAACGTGTGGAACTGCGATTTTTTTATTTTGAAACCTCAAATGAAAAAGAAGGAAAGATACTCCGCTCTGCGCATTTCACTTTTCTTGCTTTGATTTCTATTTCCTGTCGTTAGGAGCTCAGAGCATTTACAAAAACGTTCGCCTGCCGGAGAATCTGTGATTTCGGAGAATGGAGGAAGTCGCCATAATCCATCCTCGATGCCTATTTAATCTCCTTTTGTGTAGAAAGCCAGCAAACGATCAAAATCTGTACGTTTTTGACCACAAAGAAGTTAGTAAACTCGCATGATATATATATCCTTGTTTAATGGTAACCACAATTTCTTAACAACATTTTGCGCTTGATTGTGCATAGCACCCATTTGTTTTAACCAAGTACATCTGTATAAATCTTCGTTTATTTCAGTATCTCATGAACGCTTACTCGGAAATAAGGATCGACAATGACCTGTCTAACGCCAGCATCGACGCTAAGGAACAGGAGGCCATGAGTCTGTGGGAGGCGCCAGATAAGAACAGCGCCAAGGGTTCGGCGCCGCTCAACAACACCAGTGCGCTGATCAGGTAACGCTTGCTCATAGTTTCCCACTCGATACGAAAGTATGGGTGTTGTCAAGTGATATACTATAAAGGATATAATTGAAGTCGGAAGTTCAGTGAAGTTTGCATGTAATGATCCAATGTTCAGAATGAATTAAAGAATGAGTGAACTATTGCAATTTTAACCGTATTCTCTTGATGCACAGTTTCTTCACACAGATCTCATTTGGCAAACGGTGTATTTATGTCTTAACATATCGTATTTGTTCAGACTCAAGCCATGAGGGTGACAAGATTTAGAATAAAATAACTCTGAGTCTCAATGAACCTCTTGCTCACAAAGCAGTATAGTCAGTCGATAGATAAACTTCAAATTCCAGTTGAAATTCCAAATTAAGTTAAACTGTCGTACTTAACACTATCGTGCAGATAATATTTTGTTTGACCTCATAATCTCGCCAAATAAAATTTGTTACAGAGCTTTATACGAACGCGTCGTTGTTCTAGAGCAGCGCAACAGAGAACAGGATATAGTGATAGCAAATATATCGAAGCAACTGTCGGCGTTCGCGGTGGCCAAGATGAAGCAGAACAACGACATGCTGCTGCGCTACTGTATGGGGAACTACATCTGGAAGATCGACAACTTTAACGCGAGACTCACCGCGATGCTCAAGGATCACTACAAGATGTTGTACAGCCCTGGGTTTTACACTTCGCCGAACGGATACAGGTAGGGTTAGAAGATCGATGGACGGACGCTGTCATTGAAGAAGGTTTACACATGTTTCAGAAAACTGCTCCAAACTTTATGATAGTCTTGTAATGTCGTCTCAATGCTTTGTGTAGTAACTAGTGTACAGGGAACTTTATTTCGATCAACATTTCTAAAGTAAAGTACGTTCCACCTACTCCGGCCGCTCTTGTCCATAACCTGGACAGACAATGAGCTTTAAAAAATGACCCCAGACCTTAAACATCGCGTTTGTGTACCGAGGTGTTACGAGAAAACTAAATGATTCCAGATTCTGCGTCCGCCTCAACATATCACCTCAGAACCCGCTGTGCTTCGCTCTTCACGTGCACCTAATGCGGACCGAGTACGACGAGTGCCTCGAGTGGCCGTTCAACGGCCGCATCTCCTTCGCCATGATCAACCAGCTGGACCAGGAGTCGACGCAGCGCGACACCATGATGTCCAACTCGAACCTGGTGGCCTTCAGGAAGCCCTCGGCCGAGATTTGCGTGCGCGGCTTCGGCTACACGGAGTATGCAGTGGTGAGTGACGTGGTCAGGAACGGGTTCGTCAAGGACGACATTCTCATTATAAAGGTAGCTATACGCTGTGTATGACATGAGGAGTAATTTTTTGTTTGTATTATTCCTTGGTTTTTTGTTAATGAAATAACAATGTAATTATTTTTATTATAGCAGTAGTGTTATAAAAACAACCCGTCCGCTGTAGTTTAACTATGTAGTGCTTAATGGAATTTAGTTTTTTTTTGTTGATGTAAAGGTGAATTTTTAAATGTATATCATATTTAAAATAATAATGCTGTAAATTTGTAGCGGCAGTACATATTGATAAGGATTGGTTGATGATTTTGGGGAAGAATGTATATTGCACAGATAAAGAAAACTTTAATTTGTTATTGAGGTGATTTCGTCAGATCCCTGCGAATTTTTTTTTAATGCACTTGTGTTTTACATTGCCTGTTGATCAAAATGCTATTCGCGCGTATAGTGATTGTTTATTGTATTATGATTACCAAAATACTCTAGAGATTACTTCAATTTGAATAACAGAACGTAACACTGATGTAGAGTTTGCAAAAAAAATTACATAATTATAATATTTTTATTGGACGAATCATCTTAAAACAATAAATTTTATATTTTACCGCCCTCATACGTACAACTGCATCGTGTCCAGTAGTGGAATGGAACAGGCATAGGTTGTGATTATTATTAGACGTGCCTAAGTCGACAAAAACTCGCGGCGTGAGCTTCAGATCAGCTCAACTTGTGCCTTGCCTGCATCGCGTTCATATTATCTGTGAGCGCTCATCGGCGAGTACAGTCTAGTCGCCGCGGTGGACATCTTGCAATTATGAGTATAAAGTTTTTATTTTAAATAAATGTATCGATGTCAATCACTCATTGGACAATTTTGTATATTATTGAATGATTATCTAGTGACACTAAACGTGTCGTTTTAAATTACAAACATGTTTGCAAACACAGCGAATTATAATTAACCCGTGTTTTAAAGTAATATACGTAGATATCCAATAGCCGTCCTTGCGTAGGGATGCATTTTTATTGTGTTTACGTTAATAACGAGAAGCAGTATGAAATTCCGTCCAATATTTTCCATTTGTTTGTTGACATTCCCAAAAATCTATAACTGGTTATTGTGTGTAAGTAAAGATTTTTATATTGTATCTATATTATAAGGAATTGTAATTATTGTTAATACATTTTACACGTTATGTGTAGTGAATGTATGAACTGAACATTTGATATCATATTTTTTGCAGTAACTCTATTACAAGAGTTGTAAAGGTATTTATGACATAACATATTACTATCGCACATTGTTGATATAAATAGTGCCCACAATGAAGGTATTAAAAAAATAGGAATTAAATTATCGACTGAACATAGAATATAGCGTCGCAGTACTTTCATACATTCGATGACGTCACGCAAGGCTTTTAACTGTCGTGCAACAACGCGAATGATGAGTTTTGACAATCAATAGCACTATTTGGGATTTTTATGTTCCTAACATAGCGACTCGTCATTGACGTGGGTGAAAACAAAAGACAAGACCGTGGTAAGTTGGTGCGAGGAAGGCACAGACGGACGACATGTTGGTTCGGTCCTGCTCCATATGTATGATACCATATGCTAGGGGGCACAGAATGTATATTGTTGAATGAACAGTCGTTACTAGGGTATAATGTATGGTGATGTGTGCTACCCGGATCTTAACGCAGAACTTCTTAATAAGCTGGAGCGCCTCCAAAATAATTGTATCCGGTA
>DWPT01003957.1:0-13768 GCA_018251895.1 Agathymus mariae mariae
AGCATACACAAAAAAGAAAACATTAAAAAGGCACGGACGAAAAGTCTGTGGAGTTTACTTTAACTATTAAAAAAAAACCTTTAAAAGGTCTTAGCAAGTTCTCTTCGTACAAAAATGGTGAAAATAAACAAACCTGTAGGCCCTGTGACGCACTTCGGGATCCCGTCAAACGAAAAATGCCGGATGCCACTCTCCATAATATATTATGGATATATATCGACATATATATCAGTGTTGTATATACAGTGTTGTAGCGTTATTGGAGGGAACAGAGTGAAGCGTCTTTTTCTTGACAACTTTAAATAATTCAATTGTACATTTCTATAATACAATCAACAAATCAAGCATTTATATTGATGTCATTCATTCCCCGTTAAGCGTAGCTCAACTTATACTGGTATACTACTAGACTATTATGTTTTATTGAGTAAATAAAATGAGCATTAAAAAAAATTGTGCAAATGTTTCAAAGCACTTAATCAATTTATTAATTTTATGTGTCAGCGCGTTACATAAATCTGGCGCCCGAGCGTTTTGTTATTAATAGCGGTCTTAACGACCAAATTAAACGGAGCCGTCGGGAATCGTCACAATGTAGTACGTAAATCACACTTTCAAAGATCAACTGTAACTAAACAAAATAACAAAATTTTGCAGAGAACGAACAAACAAACACGAGTTGTATCACAAACTCTTTTGAGTTTATTAAATACCAGGAACGATTATATACAGATTCGTAAGTTGAAATCCTGCATGGAGAGCTCAGATTCAAATCCTACATCTCAAATTTTTGAAAGTACTGTAGGTATTACAGATTAATCATCTCTGTGGCGTAGAAAAATATCCTGAAGAAACCTACATACCTGAAAGTTCTCTGCAATATTCTCGAGCCTATTAAATAAAAGATTTTTCCTGCATTGGGCCAGTGAAGGGCCTATGGGCATAAACTTTCTCAATAAGGGACGAATACCAAACCTGGCAATAAGACAATTATAAGCTGTATTGACGATGGTAATTATTTATGTGTATATCATGTATACATAAATTAGCACCGCTATTAAACACGAACGAAATCGAAGTAGAGTGCTAGTAATAAATATTAGTATTACAATCACGTATATCCAATGCTGGTCCAATGTGAGTCGGTGAAGGAAATACCCTTCCCGAATGCCAAAATATCTCATGGCGTCTAATGGTCTTCATATATTTATTTAGTTATCTAAGAAGCAAAGCTTAGCAAGGCTGGTTCCAAAAACTTTTCCCTTACTGTTGTTAACGACGATACTATAGGAACTATAAGTGCATTTTTGCGTTTCGTAGAACAAATAAACATGGAAACACATTCCAATAATATCCTCCAAACTATCGAAGCGACCTTGAAATGTTCAAAAAATTTGAAATTGTAAGACTTTGAAAAGATTTTGTAATTGTAAGACTTGAATTAACTAATTTATCGTTAAACTCAATAATAACCTTTCCGTCGGTTAAAAAATCTACGCATCTCGCTAACAAATAACACCAATTAATAATAGCTGTACGTTTAAAATTTTTCAGATTTTTTTTTTCAACTAATATGAATTAGAAACATATTAATTTATTGTAACACCTGCAAGAAACAGAAGAAACTTACCATCTTCTAAACAGAACTACATAGCTATTACGTATGTAAGGAAACCTAGATGATGGTCCATAATATAAGTAATAAATAGGCCTAGTATCATCTAAATATGTTCATAATTATTTTGTTACCAAAAGACAGAAAGAAATTCATCTTTTTTTCAGCCTACCTACAGTAACATTTCCATAAACTGTTTAATGTATAGATCTGAATCGGTTACAATTTCAAAATTTGTAATAAATTTACATGGTTCAAACATAATGAACTAATTTAAAAAAATACATTAGAAATGATAAATCTTTTCAAATATTCAAAAGTTCTATTCAAGATATTATATAACAAATCTAAACTTGGATGCGATTGTCCTTGACACGACGGAACGTTGCCTTGCGGTATTCAGGAGCTACACTTTCTTCTAAAAGTCATCGACACTCAGAACTGTTCAATATTCATAAAAAAAAAATGCAAAATTATATAATAAATGAATCATTACGCGCCTGGTTTTTAGGACGTCGGATGAAGACTTCGTTATAATTAAAAAAAAGCGAAAGTCGCATCGACTTCTATAGAGTAGTTTAAAGTACTAAATGCACAAACAGACTGAGAGAAATACTTTTTTGGTTTTAAATAATTATAAGTGTACAGCTTCTATTTAAATAACACATATCATTTTTTTAAACAAATTTTGTCTTACCTGATTCGGCGTCGCGGTTTCGGTCGTCATGTCGGCTTCGAACGACACGAGTCTACTCCTCTTTGCCAGACATGAACAACAATCGACAAAGCTGTGCAGCTTCACCCGGCCGGCCTACAGCTCCGACATCGCCGAACGATATTGATTTTAAATGTCCTCACACCCGACTTTAACCGAGTAGCAGATTAACGTGCTAGCATGCTACGAAGACTGGTTAAGAAAACACGCTCCTTTTTTAAATTCTTTCAAATTTAAATTTGGAACATATCGAATCCGCCGAAGCGCGGCTCGCGTTCCGCCATTTTCCTTCCGGATTCGGCCTCGCACTCACGTAGTCCGATCGAAGCAACACTAAATATAGTCCTAATTAGACACTAAGCAACAATTAAAGCTTAAGCACACAAACACGACTAATTTTAAATGTCATTATTAATATATTTTAAAATTATAACAGTACAACGAACTAGTTGTTGCGTTTGGTACGCTACCACGGGGGTGTGGGAGAATTTTGCCGGCTCGGACGACAAGTGAATTGGGTGGGGTAGGGGCTTTGCGTCTGCGCGAAGTCGTTTCATTGTGCGCGTAATATGCGTATAGGCTATTACGCTGACGAAGTTTTCGTGAGCTCCCGTCCCGCTCTTTAATATAGAATTCAGCACCGGAAAGGGGTGGGTTTATGTGCCACGGGAGCTCAGGTTATCGTGGTGTATCTATTCCCAAATACAATCGATAATGCAGACCGCTCAGATGTGGAAATGTCAGACATGGTGTCGGGCGAACAAAGTAAAGCGTCAAACAATTGATTTGTTATAATATATATCCTTAACAAGAATAAAATGAGCTTGTCTATCTTATTGAGGCTAAATATAGCTTACATAGCTATAAGTAAAAGAGCTAGCTAGAAGAGATAACGAAGATGAAAAACATGAACCCCGATTTTACCTTGGGAAATTCCGTAATAGTTGCACGATGTAGAGCAGAAAACAATTTGTATTTATCTTTTGTTATATCCGCATTCAAATAAATCAATAAGATTATATTTAACTCTTTCTGCGTAGTGTTTACTGTTTTAATACTACCCAGTGCTTTTACATTGTAGAGTATCTACCCTGTTATACGCTACTATTCTATATGTTGTACAGTTAATAGTTACAATTTGGTATCTACCGATATAGTGAAATAATTTCGCCAAACCACAATCTTCCACTTCTAGGTTTTGGTCTCCCTAGTGTCATTTTTTACTTTTCTTTTATCTAACTTCTGGGAAACGCATTGCTTTCTACCGTTTGGTACAGGTGTGTCGGACCTGCAGTGTAATCGCTAAACTCCTCAGTGAGTTTTAACCCTATTTTACCTTACCTCCTTATTTTACAGAAGCTTAATTTTTATACCAAGAGTTGATAAACGAATAGACAGGCCAAGTGATGGTAAACGGTAACCAATGACCGTAGATTTCTGAAAGAGTAACAAACAGAAACCACTGATGCGATGATACCCAAAAGGGATGAGAGAAATACGCTTAGTAATTGCATCTCTTACACTTTAAAACACTTTACGTTTGATTCTAGAAGGAGAATTGCAGCAATACAGAAACAGAAGAATCTAATCACCATGCGGTAATACCGATGCGCTTCTTGGACGGTAACGCGATGGTAATTCATTCGATTCTTTTAATGGAAAACGTTGATTAGTTACTCTCAGATCCTATGGCTAATCTTTAGGCTATTGACATTATAAAGTGTTTCACAGATGTGCACCTACTCTTATGCACTGAGAGGAAAACTTCATTAAAAGATAGATATAGATAGATAGCCAATTTTTAATTTAGGATGTCATTAAAAAATACCCAATCGATTTGATCAAGGTTTTGGGTCATTTAAAACTGCGCAGTATAACGTCATGGTAGGCATTCTGCGCATAGGATAAAGCTGGACATTAATTGAACCCATTTCTTCCAATTCCTCTACGCCGTTACTCTACAATAGAACCCAAGTAATCATGTAGTGTAGGCCTTTGAAAGAAAATTTGAAAATTGAAACTAAAGAAGAAAAATCTAGGTAAAAATCAGTTTACCTATTAGAAAATATCTAAATAAATATACGGCATGTCCAATCGATTTACCCCAGGGTAGTCTAGACACGATAAATCTCTTTGATTTCGTTTAAAAGTTACAAAGGAAACAAAGAAAGCGATTTCAAATTGCAACTTAAATCATACATATACATCTAACATAATATACAACTAATATGTAACTTATCATTCATTAACATTAAAATCCAGGACCTCGTTCCGCGGATAGAAGTCCTTTATTAACTTCATGTACTTACTTGACCTCAATTTAAGCTACTTTAATATTCTTATTTTTCATTAAAAAAATGAGGAGGTTTTCGATTAGTTGTCTTTTTTTTATGTTCGTTACGTCAGAACCCCGTCATTATTAATTGACTTGGAAAATTCCTCTATTGTTTAAGAAGGCATACCTTCCGTTTGGTGTACTTAAATTTGAAGAAAGATGGGAATACAAAATTGGAGATAAAACAAAGATATTCAACTTCTTCAAATTGAAGTCGGATTTTTTTATATAATATTGTAAGGTCAATGACGACAGCTCGTTCGTTTAATAGTAAACGGTCACTACCAATTGTACATCTATTCCAACCACTTTACAACCAGTGGCGTTCCTGACGCGTTCCCTGATGATCTAGTTTATTAATAGGTTTTCCAACTTCACACAGAACACACACAACCTGCAGTGGCTGAGAGTTTTGTTTAATTCACGTGACAAATTATGGGAGTAAAATTTAATTGACCAGCACTTTATGAACTGCAGAATTACTTCTCTCGTACGAGTTCAGATAAACTTGAGACGAGCACGAGTTGGTAAAAATATTGCTTCGGGAAAAAGCATGCGAAGGTTGCCTACTAACTAGATAAAAAATTAGTTAAAATTAGTATTCTACGGGGTGATGAAGTTTGTAAGAATAGATAGGCTGTACAAAATATGTGTTAAATAAAATTATCAGTTTCATAGTATTGAAAAGGTTAGGAACTATTGCACTACATAAACTGATGACTTCCTCATTACTTGTTGGCTTGCAAAAAGATCGATGATTTAATGATGTTACAGGCGGATATGAACAACAGTGATCATTTGCAATTATTTAAATAGCCCGTCTACTCATTTGCCGTCAATTGTAATATAATAAGAATAATCCAAAGTTCATACAGATTAAAATATGGAAATATTCAATTTATAAAAATCCTTATAAAAATGAGTTACATTTGCAACACGTACGGGTAATATTTGTAAATATAAGGAGTATGTTTTCCGTAGCGAAGCGAGGGCTTAGTAGTTATCTACATACCGACATTAGGTGCTAGACAAAGGTGCCTCAGTTTGAAGATTACAAGTGACCAGGAAATAAGAACACCGAAGTGCTGCCAACCCATTAAAGTATTACAGTTATATTCTTTTTTATAATCGACTTTAAAATCGACTCCAAATAGGACTGGGCTATATGATGTTAAACATATATCATCGCTGACATTATTACATTACATTTTACTTATACGAGGTAATAATAACTTTTTAGTAGCTAACCCATGTCGGAAGTTGTAAAGCCGTCCGTAGTCCCCATAAAGGGCCAATTAACCAAAATAAATCAATTATAAAACTGAATAATAAAATACTTCATTTAATAATTACATTAATTAGTAATAGTAGTAGTAATTATATCCTCATATTAGGTACTAAGAACCTGCTATCACTTTGCTTCGGGAAACCTTCCTTACGTTTACAATTAGTATCCGCAAGTAATTGCTGCTTGTTTTACCCTCTCTATACGTATAGATTCACGTAAATACAGTGACCAAACAATCCCGTAACATTTTCTCCTATGTTTGTCAACCGATGTTGTTTTTCGAACACCATTGAAAAGCTTAACTGTGGTCAGTAATAAAAAATTTTGAAACCAAACTTTATCTAATGATTATAGTCGAATTTCAACCACAAGGCAAACGTTAGTATTTGAAAGCCGGCTTCGTGAAACACTTTTCTATCTATATAGCGCCTACAAAAATTCATAACATAGTGTATTGTAGTGAAAATCGGATAGAGATATTATATTATATACTGAAATGCTTCCTTGACTGTCATTAAAGGATTCTAAAAACAACCTTTCCAGTTAGTGTATAAATTAATACGCTTCATTACAAATGAGTTTTATTTAATTTTTCAGTAATGAATCTACAATACACAGGGTATAAGTATGCTAACTTAATTACTCAATAAATATACCATACCATGCACAATAAATAATAAACTATTTTGACTCTTAGCACTCAGTAATAAAGCCTAATTTTCCATGTGTGAAGGTAACTTTTAGCTTGGCATTCGTTTATTCGAAATTATATCGTATATATACAGCAGTAAAATCTATTACTGTGCGGTGCTAGATTAAGTTCTTTAGTAACGTTAATGGTGTTTTTATTTCGCAAATAAACTTGACCCTTTTTTCTTGTAAAGTATTTTCAGTAGCCAGTTAGTTGCTTACATAAGAACTAAGAAAGTTCTTGATTTGTACAAAACATATTTTGTTGACTGCATGTTATAATGGTTGGATGGATAGTGGATGATAGCTGAATATTTGGGATGTGTAAAAATATCTGTATCTTTAGGCCTAAGCCAATTTTTCTTACCCTTGACGAATCTTGCTGAGATTAACGAACCAAAGCTATCCGCTTCATTTCGATGGTACTTGTACCTGCATAATGGTAAGATTGTCTGTCAACTGCCACATACTAAAATCGACCATAAAAATGATTTTAGGCTGTCTCGATTGCATGGAAAGCAAACGAGGATGCCTCCATCCTTTAGTGAACGATGCAGGGTGCTACAGAAGATTATGATCATATACATAATGATATAATATATAGTAATAACGCTGACTACTTACTCCATTAGTAACATTATCACACATAAACACCATTCTAAATAAAAACGAAGCATTGAACGCCAGAGAACATCGTTTAACTTTTGGTTGGTAGTGGCCAGTTACTACCGCCTTATACTGTATTTTATCTATAAGACCATTATAATGTATCAAAGACTAAAAGAAGTAAATCGAATTGTTGCTGAAATATTATATATTTGCATCGATAGACCTAAATCAAATGCTTAATAGAACACTAACTTATATATCTAAATAGATTAAGCTGCTTAGACGGTCTATCCGCTGAGGGATGACGCGCAGAGCCTACGATATTAATAGAATACTTGTTACCCAATCAATGAGTATATATTCGTCTCTATCGTTCTTACGTAATGATGAGTCCTGCTTACATAACGATGAATGCCGACAAGTAAGGATTAATATATATTATAATTCATTATAATAATATAATATGTTGGACTGCTTCTACCTTCGACAACGCTATCTGATCCTAGCATAATTATACCTACATCTAATAATAATATACGTTCACACGCCCGCACCAGGATTCCCTGTGCTGTGAGAGGCATGGATGTACATAAATATAAGGTCATAAACACCAATGACCCGAGAACAAACATTTATCTGTCACATAAATGCCTGCCGGTCGGAAGTTGAACTCAGGACACCTAGCTCGGTAGACAGTGTCTACATCTCTATCATGTTACCGAGTCGTCGAGTATATGAAGAATATTCCCGACATAAAAAAATATATACTTCAATAAAAGATGAGTTTTCCACTTTTTGACAAGCGCCTCACCGATGATTGCTTTGTGCTGACATTTCGTTTGTTTTTTTCCATTTATCAAAATCACGCAATGGAAGTTCTTACAAGGTTTGTTTATACAAGTTTCTAATTATATCAATCGCAGCACGGCCGCTTCCCAGACATAGTATGCTAATACTACAACATTAATGATTATCCCATGATTCTATAAGGCTATTTTCATCTTGGATGATCTAGTCAGAAAAAAATTGTTTGACGAACTGACTGACTGACAGATAAAACACTGCCCAAAACTAGCATTAAGCTAAACGCATTTCTCATTTTCTTCATTGATAAACTCACACGTGCGAAGCTGCTACGGATTGCTAATAGGTAATATACAAGTAAAAATAATATAGCATATATAATTATGTAACTGCGTTACGCATTATCGTGTGAATGCGACGTGAACGTATTACGCGATCGTGAACTTTACAAATACGAGAACGGATGTGTGTGTTTTTATTGGACAGCTCCAGCAGACATGTTCAATATGTAGAGACGCACGTATACAAGACGAGAGTTAAAACTGTGTTGATCTGAGGAAAAAGGAACATGCTTGTAATCTTTGCGCTGTAGGATATTACATGTAGGATTTAAACATTTTGATGCTCCCGTGAGCCAGTTGGTAGAGACAATGCCTGCTGATGAAGGGTTCTGGGTTCGGTTGAGAATATTGCTAATATATAAACAATTGTTCTCATGTCATGAGCGTTTGTGTTATCATATCTGTTTACGACCATACCAACAACAATACTGGGGATCCTAGTGTGGGGGTGTAAGCTTTTAAAAGCTTTATTTTTATTTTGTTTATTTTAAAATAAATAGTAAATAACTAATATAATTATTTACAACTCCGTCATGTATAAGAAGTTGTATTTATCCTTGTGTCAAAACGAACCTCTCCCGTTTGCAGTAATATGTATATGAGCCAAGCCCATACTGTTGAACTTTTCTGAACTCTGTTTCTAGGTTTAATCTGTCGCTATTCGTGTACAGTTGTGGAGTTGCCAGCTTTGCTGCGGCCCTTAAGTCGATGGTAAAAGGCTTGAGCATGAATTGCTGTCAGTATTGAAGCGTCTCTAGATCGAGTCAAGCAGTTAACGTCTTTCTTTTAACTTGATTTTGTTTATTTGAATAGCCAACAAAAGAGCAGACGACAACGTTATGGTAAGTGGCCATCGTTGGCCGTGAACATGCGTAACACCAAAGCCGTCACTAATGCGTTGTCGACCGAGAAAGAAAAAAAAAAGAAAGAAAATACTTTCTTTTCAGCCCCAGCCGGAAGACGAGGAGCCGTTTGGAGGCTGAGTCAAGCAGGAGGGTGATATCTAGCCAGACAAGTTTCACGAAAAGATAATAATACGAGTATTAATATAAATGACTTAATAGTAATATTAATAGACACCCTGTTCAGCCAGTATGGAATTCTAGGTCACTCCAATACGGCCCAAAATATTAGATCGCCAACGCACCCGGTGTTACTAATATATATGGGTGGAATTGTTTTACTGGCTATTAACATATGAAGACTTATGTAAATTTTAAGGCATGACTTATATCGGAACGCAAAAGTTTCAAATGTATCGATATTTGTGAATAAACGTAGAACAATTCAGAATAATAAATTTATATATATTTGAACAGAGTAGAGTAAGATGAGATTTGAGAATTAACAGATAACACAGAATGTAGTCAAACATGGGTTTTGCACGGTGATAAGGTTCTTTGACAGTCGAACCCTTTCAACTAACTCATCTTAGCTGTTGTAATTGGAGAATCAGTAATAAGAGTTTTCTCTTTTTATTAATACAGGAACAAACGACATAATCACGCAAATAATCACGACCGCGAATGTCACAAACACCGACTAGGTCGACAACACGTCGCTGATATTTGGCGAAATGTAAAAGCGCGATAACCAGTTCACATCAGGTGGTTCATTTTTAATTCAATTTATAGGTTGCAATATTGAGTATGTCACTTGAGAAAACTATAGATACAAGGCGATGCCACTGTTTCTTTTCTCTTTTGGCTCATAAATTTATCATCAACTCTATCATCTTAAGTCTCTTGTATCTAGTTATTATAATTGCTTTTCCTTAACTGCAAGGTATTATATTACTTCAAAAATACACAAAAAATACATTACACCAGTTCTCTGTTGTAGTTTATTCAAATATGTACTCGTATTTTACATTTGAGTAACTAAAACTAGGTCTTGAGTGAAACTCGTACGTTTTTCAATGTTTTACACCTCGGCCGTTCTAAATAACAATGCGGAGTTGATAATTAGCTGCAAACTTCTAAAAACCAAGCGTCCTTCATCTTCAACTCAAAATGTACTCTTTACACAGCTTTCGTAGCATTTTTCTTGGTGTAAAGTAAATAATCAAGATTGGGATAGGGTTGCCCCTTCATCGAATGTTTATTATGTTTTAATTATACAACACATACCTTTTTTTACATAAGATAGTTAATTCTTGACAACAATCCCACCTGATGTTAAGCGGTGATGAAGTCTAAGATGTTGAATGTAGCCTATTCACTCTCCTCTTGAAGACTTTAATTTTATTTTGGGTTAGAATATAACTGATAAGATTTTTTGTTTACAAAGCATATTTTTGTAACGTACATAAGTCTAACGTTATGTAAAATTGTTGTGTTATCGGTAAATATTAAAAGTACTTGCTACATTTTTTTCTTCTTAGACAACAAAGATATAAAATATGACAAAAACTGTTTTTTTTATGTCGTCGACAATCTTCGTATTCATTATTTTATTATTTCTTTATTTATACCAAAAGGTCGAAGACAAAACTCGATAAAAACTAAAAAATAATTAGACAACTCAAAGTTGTTAATTAAGTAGACAGACAGAAACGTCAGAAATAGTATTCAACCTGTCCAATATTCTGAACATTTTAATTATATTTGTTTCAAGCTTTAAATCTTAAGCTTTAAGTTTTTCATAGAAAATTAGCTGTAAAGCTTCACATAAAAAAATTGAATTTGTTGACATAGAAACCTTTTGTTAATGTTAGCGGCATCTTGTTATCAAGCTACAGGACTAGACAGGTAGACGACAGGCTTGGTTTAAAGAAAATTAAAAATAAATTTTGATTTGTCAAGCCACAATGCAATTTTAATTAAATTTCTTAACGACGAAAGACAAGTGTAGCAAAAAGAATATATAAATAAAATTAAAAAACGTGGTAGCCCTACGTTAGTTTTCCTCGCTGCATCCGACGCTCCAATCAACGGTGTTAATTTTAGCCAGTCGAAATCGCGATGCCATCGCGGCCACCGTCCACCACGCTCCACGGAACGGAGCGCTCACCCTAATCTGCTAGAAGCCCTCGCTTTCATGAGAGAAAAGTCTTCTCACTCAAACCAATAATAAGGCTCTGACGGTTGCGGTCGACAAAAGTGCAAATTGGTTAAGACATTACTTTCTTGGTTATAAACAATTGGATGATATTCGCAGTTACAGTTCGCAGTGGTTCATTGTTTGGGTCTGTGTTTTGTTTACTTAGTGCTGGATTGTTAAGGTGCTTCTAGCCACGCTTCTTTTTAAATTCAAGGTAAGATAAACAATTTAGAGATAAATTTAGAGTTCGTAGTTGAATTAATTGTTATGCTACAATTTTTACAAACGGCGGCAAGTATTCCTTAAATTTAAATTCTAGTACTCATGTGTAAATAGGGCTTTGACAATATTTTAAAATATAAAATCTAAATAAGTTATTATTTTAATACATTATTTTGTAGAATAAACTTTTTCCGTACCTATTGTATACATATAGTACCAATCTTATCATAACCTGCATATATCATTTTAACTGAGTATTTTATAAAGAATATTAAATAATTAATTGAGTATTGTAGCAATCATATTATGAGAAGCTTTAATCGATATTCAACAAAACAAAATGCAATAATAAATTAATTTAATTTAAGTTAACAGACAAATTGCAAAGTTACCAAGAGTCCCCTGTTTTGAAACTAAAATAAAGCCTATATTTCTTGTATCGTTGACCTAATTTAAGTTCCTAATATAATTTTATTGTTGTAGTATCGATAATTTTTTATCCTATTACATCGAAACTTATCATCATATTTACAACCCATACTAACCCAATCAGGCTGAGCTCGGGTTGCCTCTCATAATGACAATGGTTAACACCATAGTGTGCCACACTGGACAAGTGTGGATTGACAGACTTCACACACCTTTGAGATCGTTATGGAGAGCTCTCAGGTGTGCTCGTTTTTCACGATTTTTTCCTTCGCCTAAGCAAGTGATAGTTAATTTGTAATACGCACATACCCTATACAAAGTTAAAGGTAACGTTTTAAACTATTCGTGCATGTACTCTTCGCTGATTCATAACTATTTTCTAGATGTTATGATAAGTGATAGTTAGAAATAAGTAAAGCATATATTTAAGTGATAATATCAAAATAATTAAAGCATGAGAATAATAAATATTGCGAAGTTTAAAACTTATTTTACTTCGATATATTTTACTTCGTATAGGTGTTATAAAATCAACAAATAAACCATAAAAAAATAAAATTAAGAATTACTAAGAGAAAGTTCAATACGTGCTCAATTACTTTCAGCGTATTCTTTGAATGTAGGTATACTTCGTATTTGTTCAGAAAATCAGGAATATATACTATTATAAGGCCAAGGGTTGTAAGTAAATTTAAAATGTATTGGACGTGGTACTGAAGGCGGGTACTGAATATTTATTTCTTCTGTTGAGAGTACAAATGATTAACGTAAGTAACCTTATATAATTATTTAGACATTGAAAACTCTATCATAAAATTCATAATCATAATCCATATCCGTCCTAATACTGGGCAAGATTCTCCTTTTGCGTTCAGAAAAATACAAGCCGAAGTCCACCACGCAGACCAAGTGCAGCTTGGTAGACGTCATAAGTCTTTGACTTTCACAAATCTGAGATAAGCAAATTTCGTCATTATAAATTCCTCCATCTAAAATAGTGATAATTAATTTTTCAAACAGATATTGATTTAAAAAGTATTGAGATGCGAGCAGAATTCGAATCCAGATCGCCTGTAGATCAACGTTTGAACCGCTAATTTATCACTCTTTGATACCAAAAGTTATTGTACACCATAAACATTACTTACTTACTGAGATGAGTCGACGCTAAGGTTAATTAAAAGAATTTTACATCGCAGTTCTTAATATCAAGACCACCATCGTGGAAAAGTAGGTTACATGTTAACCTACAATAGCAAAATCTACTCAATCACGATCCAACACTTTTTAGAACATCCGTTTACCCTTTAAAAGTTAACTCAAAGAATAAAAGTTTAAACCTCTAATATATAACAGTATAACTTGATTTAACTTGTATAAAATATTTTAAAATTGAAATATGTTAATTAAAAATATTATTTAAAGGATTTTTAAACAAGTTACATCCTGTAATGATCCATTAACGACACAATAAATATTAGTTATCGCGGCGATCGAAATTCATTAACATCCAAATCTAAGGTTGTATAGAAATTTTACTATTCTTGAATATCATTTCATTGTCTAATTTGTAGCCCAGTTAGAAGAAAATCTACGTGCCGAACGTAAAGGTTTATATTCTGTGGTTCACGTTTATGTGAAATATATATAGGTATATAAACATAAATTAGCATAATTG
>DWPT01003958.1:0-13768 GCA_018251895.1 Agathymus mariae mariae
GTCGCCTCTTACGACACCCTGTTTTGCCAGCGTGGGATTGGGGGAGTATTCTAGGCCGCCCCAATACGGCCAAAATTAGTTTAGTTTAGCGCAGTATAAAATACGGTTTAGTATTTTATACTGCGCGTTACATAACGCATTTTCACGGTAACGCTTGTAAAAATATCTCGTTGAGTGCTCATTACCGTTATATGTTAAAGTGTATCACCTACTTAAACTCATTTATATCAAGCAAAGCTTTGCTTGTGTAACTACCCAATATAAAGCAGTTGCAGCGATCCAATCGAGATTCTTGTCGTTTATTATATTGTTAAATTTAACACCATCTATCACCAATTCTTAACAACTTTTTAGCTTTATCATTATCGCGCCATCTTTTGGTAGTTTCCTTTAACGTTAATGCGTAGTGTACTGAGTTTGAGAAGTTAGTGATCTAATAGTTATTTTTTTTGAAGATAGATGGCATTGTTATTAATTATCAATAAATATTTTTTACAGGAAAATTCATATGACGCACGTTACCAACAATCCCGAATTGTACCCGGAGGAAGAAAATTCTTAAGGGGAGATACTTTGATCACTGAATGTACATATGACAGTACCTCACGGGATAAGCCAATTTTGGGAGGATATTCGGCTTCCCAGGTAACACAACTAAATATTTTCATTTCCTTTTCACATCCATTTTATTTTATTAAAAAAAATTATAAATAGCTGCAACAGATATTAAACAGTGATATATTTTTTTCTCTTAATTTATAAAATATGTAGCAAAACATGAATTGTTAAAAAAAATAAGTGTAATTATTCTACAATATTATAATGTAAAATTGATGAAATGGTATTTCAAATAATTATAAAATTTTAAACCAATATATACCCCTCGAAAAATACTTAAAGATACCCGTATTGAGCTTATTTACCCGAAGCCAGTTTTCTAAGATAGAAAAAAAAAATTGACGTGGATTGAAACGGCTTTAAGTCAATTGTATATTTCCCTCGTCAAGATATTTGAGCATATATTTTGTATAGTTTTGTGTTGCTAACTCCAATATTTACATATTTTCTAGGAGATGTGTCTGTCCTTCGTGTTATACTACCCTCGCACCGAGCTCGCCGGTTGCTACTCAATGACGCCTGTAGTAGAGTTCTTCCAAACATTTGGAGTTAAAGAGTTCTACGGCTTGAGCATGATTGATGTGGAGAAAATCTTCTTGTCATCAGGGTTAGTATCCTCATATATAAAATTCTTCTGTATGTCACTGAACTTCTCGGTTAAACCGATTTAGATGAAATTTTTTGTGCGTATAAGTGGGTCCTTTGATTTTACATTTGGATCGGATAGGTGGCGCTTGATCTGGTATCGGGAAATTTGTTTTCGCTGGACTCCTTCTGAAACTCCTCTAGTTTAATATAAGTTAATTAATTAACATAAACAAAAATCTAGTGTCAATATGTGAAAGTTTAATAACATTAACTAAAAAATTTGCATTATCAGCTGCAAACTTATTCTTTTGTACAGTTCATTATTTGTTAAAAATTAGTTCTTTAAATTTAATATTGATTGTTTTGGTGACAGGAACTTAGACGCTTTGCCGCCCAAATTAGAGTTTGACATCAAACAAAGCGCCGCGGACGATCCCATCAAGCAAGGCGACGATCAAGGGGTTGGCTTATTGAGTAAGTAGCTGTCTGTATTTTAAACTAGTTTATATATTTATTATCATTATTTTTTTCCTGACAATGTAAAACATAATAATTAAAATTATTTTATTTCTAATTTCGCCACGTCAAAAGCCATCCTCGATGGACGAATTCTTATAATTGATATAAGTAATTATTTCGACTGCATTTTTTTTTTTTAATATGACTTTGATCTTTAATTATAATTAGTATGTTTTATTTGCACCGGTCACTAAAATATATTTTGTTCTTTGTAGCGTCTTGCCGCTTCTCTCGAAAATTTCTTTTCACCTACTTCAAAGAACATTTTAACTTCGATATCCGTCGGTTTTGATGTGATTGGCCTTATTAATATATTTTTAACCGTGTCGTCGGACCGTAGGCCTGATCCCGTCCGGAGCAGCATTCGGCACTGCCACGGTCCACAACTGTCCCACTGGGCTCGAGATATTTAGATGATAGATTAAAATTGTATTTCTTTTGACTTATTATTAGTGCCTAATTAATTAATTACTGCTTCAAAGGGAATCTGTGACGGTCTAGAAACTAGATTAAAAAAAAACTCACATATTTCTTTTAGGAATAAAAAAATAACATTTTGCTACTAGAGGAAAATGTATTTAGTTTTTTTATATACAGATCGAAAATTACAGACATGTTTTTTTTTTTTTCAAATTAAAATTGGAACACCGACAGAATGTGACATTGACAGCTTCGTTTATTTATGACCTTTGCACATCCACAGAGGCTCTAGTGATCAAAGAGCCGCCGGAGTTCCGCAACAAGACGTTCATGGCTCACCTGAACGACATGGCGTGGTCGGAGCCGCTGCTCACGGAGCAAATCGAGAAAACCCTTTACTGGGGCTGGCATATGACCTTCTGTAAGAAGAGAGACAACAGTTGGGGGGCCGTTAGTATCATCTTCTTTTGTTTGTCTCAATCTGGTCTATTATAGAACACGGGTCTTTTTTTACCTTATAACTCTGCTGACTACAATCCGACCTGATGGTAAATAGCGATGATATGGCCTTTGATAGTAAAGAATTAACTTATTAAAATAATTCTTATTATTGCGTCCTTTTGTTTAGACCTCAGCTCCTTGTGGGTAAGGACCTATAGAAAGGAAATGAAGAAAGAAATACCTATATATAAAGTTTTAGGTTCAGGCTTTTTCTTATAACTGAGGGGTCTAGAGATTTCCACCATGTTGCATCAGTGTGAATTCCGTGTCAAAAGTTCTTATACTGCATACTGCACTGCACACTGTAATTTATATATTTTGTATACGAAAGCGAAGCCAAAACACCACTGGCATGTTTAAAGACTTATAATGCATAACAACCCGGTACGACGAGCGCGCGGAAGCTCTCAAAAAGCTGCCAGTAGCAGCCTCCGTCTAATTACCGGTCGCGCCGGAAGTAGCTTGAGTTGGTCTATCATTTACGATTAAAAAATGTTTATCTGTTTAAACCAAGATAAATAGATACTCGTTTATCTAATCGTATCTACCTACATACAAAAAAAAAGATAGATTATAAAAATTCACAGATAAAAAATCCAAATAATATAGATTGTACTAATTCGATTCCAGCACAGTTTTATTATTAATAAGAACTGTACATGAATACAGATAAATAAAAGCCATAACTGTTGTTTGTACATTCTCCGACATATTTATATTATGCATGTGTTTAGTTTAATACAGACGGCATCGATAGTGTGATTGTTAAATAGCTTTTATAACGGCTTGAATTCAGAATTGTGTTTGTAACATGATTGAGTATTGATTATGTTTGTGTTACGAACTCGGTGTTCTCCCTACAGTCTCTATGTGATTAAATTCATCATTCCGCTACAACGATCTCACATTTCGGCAGCTACACGTCCTAAGTTTGTTTGGAAACGTCTCATTTATATCATCGCAGAGGATTGTCAATCCAACATGTTGTATAACATACTGACTTTTTAGATAAACAAAAAACATACAAAAAACCAATGAAGATTTTAACAACTATTGTTTGGGTTCTATTGGGTTAATAAAGGCTCCTAATAATTTTTTTTCTCATACATAGTTCATGTACAGAAAGCGAACGGTTAGAATTTTAGTATATTTTTTGGAAAATGTTATGTAAATAAGTAGTTTGTTATTGACAGTAATATTTTTTTTTTTTATTATTTTTCGTTTTCTGTCTGTCTCCACGAGTATGACATTAGAACCACTAAATGGATCGAGATTAGCACTGTTGTATCTTCATATACTTGGTCATTATTTAGGACAGCGTTCATGCCGTGAAATGGATCTGTTCCCGTGGGATATTCCAAAGCGAAGCGATGACAGGTTACCAGCTATTACTTCGTATAACCAGATCGACTGGTCAACTCGGTGCCAAGCCGACTAGCAGGCCGGCCAGTAAAAGCTAAAGGTATTTGTTAACCATAATTTTTGTTACAGTTGATCCAAATCCAGAACTACCCGAACTACACCGAGCTGACGAACAACGACACATCGGAGAGGTCGTGCCATTACAAAGGAGTCATTCTACCGTCCGTGACCAAAGCGAACTCGGCACCAACGATAGCGTTCAACGCGATGCTCTTCATCGGATGTACGATGACCTTTATCGCACGGTAATAAGAACCAAACCAGAAGTACACTGGCGCCGACGATTTAATGTTGTTTTTGTTCCGTTACATTACATGTGAAGCTTGTGCGAGTATACCCAAGATATATTCGATGTATGGCTTAATTTATAACGGTCATTATCACCAATATAATTTGGATCGATTTGGTGTTGAACTTATTAAAAATTTTATAAATATATCTATAGTTCAATTTCGGTCTATAAAATCAAGTTTCCATATGTTGTCAATTTTCCTTTTTTCCTTCTCATCTCAATAGTTCTTCTTACTGGTCTAAAGCCACGAAAACAACGTGCAAGATAATATATTTTAAAAATGACCAAACGGTTTTGTTAACGTTTCAATGGACAAGCCAAATCGCCTAAATTATATTTCGTAAAATACACTTACGACAAATTTCTACTTTCACCAATGCATGTAACTATTTTTAATAAGAATTTACTCCACATATTTGCAAGCCAAATGAAATATAAAAAAATGTATTTTTTTTAAAGTAGTACCTTGTAAGCGAGTGGTTTGTTGTTGTGCTTATAGTTCTGTAAACAGACTTATTTTGTGAGTGAATGTTTTGTGATTTTCGTACTTATGGGTTTTTGCTCATGTATCTATCTAGTTGGAGGAATATCGTATTTCGTCTGGGTGATCAACCGTACCAAATGTTTGGTAGTACTTTTATTTTTTACGTAATGCGTATTGAAGTGAAGAATCGGGGACTGTGCCTTGTATATAACTGTGCGATGTTTAAAAGA
Organism: Agathymus mariae mariae; assembly: GCA_018251895.1. Classification (NCBI taxonomy): domain Eukaryota; kingdom Metazoa; phylum Arthropoda; class Insecta; order Lepidoptera; family Hesperiidae; genus Agathymus; species Agathymus mariae. Next base: position 5,075 of record DWPT01003958.1, read on the forward strand.
ATTCATCATCATTTTGTTAAGTAAAGTAAATTAAGTAAAATTGATAATAAGTATTTAAATGTTTAATATTTTGTCATCTATTCGCACAATAAAAATAGGTTTTAAACATTTCTAAACTATTACTACAGCAATGTTCATGACATATGTTCCGAGTTATGATCATTTCAATTAAATGAAAATGTAAAACGCAGTCTTAGACTCGTAATATTTGGGCGATATAGGCTTTATATAAATGTTCACGCACTCAGCTCTGCACCGAGGCTCTCCATGTTGACACAAATGAGACGTGACAAATATCAATACAATACAAACACCAAAACTAAAAACCTGCTCCGGTCGTAACTCGAACCCGGAACGCCTCGCAGGCGCGTGCCGACATCGCTAACATCATCAAAAGCTATACGCTTCTAACGCTGCGTTCAGTTGAAGTTATCATCGAACGGAACACCGTCACCTCTAAATTATCCGCGTTAATACACAGTAACCGAAGTTATCACAAATATAAATGATGGCCAGTTGCGTGTTTTCATATAATATAAAAAATAATAATAATTTAATTGCACGGGACCGCGTGATCTCCGTAATATAATGCAATGAATACGCTGTATTTTGTGAATGGACAGCTTCGTAACATCGAGGTCCGATGCGCTTCTAGCGTCGCATAGCGGAGCAGACGAGGAACTAAATCGGTGTTGACATAATTGACCCCGTTCCTGTTCCAATCAAAATGGAACGATGTGAAAATGTGTGCGAAACAAAATGATGTAAACGTTAGCAAAAAAGCTTCAATGCAGTTGTGATATACAGATTGGTTTATCATTGAGCAATACATTTTATTAGTACATATCATTTGAATCGTGGATACGATGTAATTAGTCTATGCTTGAATAGCCGTTATAATTAGTAAGTCTGGCAGCCCCGGGTATTTAATGTGTCAAATGTGTTGTCTTTGGTTGACTTGGATGCTTTTGTAATAAACCACGTTATGCGTGTAAAAATTAGGTATCATTTTAAGAGAGAAGTTTTCTTGTATAAATATTGATTAAATGTTTTAAATATTGTTCATTATTCAGTTCAGGAAAATGAGGATTTTAAAAATGCTAAGTCTATTATGCTGAAAATATATTTGGAGATATTTTCAGTTAAACTGTCAAATTGTTGTGTTATATAAATGTAAAAGTGAGTCGTATAATACAGCGATCTTTGATTAACGTCATTCAACCAAATTGATGCAATTATTGAACTACTCATTTTTAGTACTACTACTATCTTCAGCATTTTATTTAAGTTTTTTTGTGTTTTTATATAATTCCTTAGGCCAAGAGGATACTAAATAACACGCAAAATATACCTTTTTTTGCAGCACGAACTGATTTAAGGTTTTAAGATTGCATCTTATTTTGAATTATTTTGTTATTCTTTTTAGACTTAGTGTAATACTGAAATAAATTCATAATTTTTGAGTTACAGCCTTGAATAAGCATCTTTTCATCGACGACGACATTTAACATTGTATGGAGTGACAACATCAACTATATATGTAGGAGTCATCGATTATCTTCATACTGTTGAGAGAATTATTAATTTTGTGATTGTTACATTGTATGAAAGAACTGTTCGTCCACGTTATGTAGGCATCCACTACTTGTTACCGTGATGCTGTTTCTCTTAATACTCTTTGTTAAGAAAATAAGTCACAATATCGGATAACTCAACCGATAATACGTATTTGAGGCTACAACAATATCTGGCGTTGTAAATGATATTAACTTAATAATACGTGAAGGTCTATACGGTTGCCTTTTGGAAATTCATTTGGAAATTACTCAAATGAGTAGAGTCCACTTCAAAATTTGAAACTCAAAGGAGTTTTCGATCACTGTTTGACGGCTTACAAACTTTATGGATGGTCAGTACTGTTATAAATGCGGCAGATAAGTACAGATGTAAATGTTAATCGTTGTCTTCTCGTGTAAAAATTGTAGAGTAGTACAATATAAATTTTCGTCTTTAAGGCCTTTAAATTCGATTGTCCAATGTTTTGATTGTATGACTTTTTACTGATCTATGGTTTCAAGGTAGTACATATATTCAACCTGTTTTAATCCACTGGATATAAGCCTTAGTCACGTCACTGAGTCCCCTAAGTTACGTCGTCTTCAACGCTTATTCTCCAGTTACTGCCCACTGCTTTGCGTATATTCGCTCTGCACGGCGTTTATCAGTATGTACTCTTCACTTCAGAAACAGTTTACCCCAATGGTTATCAGTCTTGCGGTCCTGTTTTCATATTTATATCGTTTTAAAATGTAGATAAATATTCAAGTAGGGCTGTGCCTTGCCGACTCCGTTTTGACAGTCTTTTCTACAACTTATATCATCACTGTTTGTTTTTTTTTTTTTGTTTATGTTACGATATTGCTGTGCTTCTATTTCGAAATGTCTGGTTTATTTATTGTCTCGATATTAGTCTACTTTCTCAATTTGTATGATCGTTTATTAGTCTATAATTCAGTCATAAGTAACGCCATCTGTGATCAGCCCCCGAATGTAAACATGTACGAGAACCAAGTTTAGAAAAGATTTCAAAAGGACAATATCTCCATTATAGAATTATTTATTAAATTGTTTCATAAATACATTTTTGTTGTCTACATGTGATGTGAGTTGTACTGTAAGATTTTTTTTTAGTTTTTGATTTTGTAAAATGAACAATGTTTGAGTCAATGTTTTTAGTTTTAACTTACCTATTGCATTTTGCTATTATTTATACAACCCCTAAGGTGTTAGTTGTAGGGATACGCTTAGTACTAATTTAAGATTTATTTATTGAAAAGTCAATATAGTGTGTTTTATTACTTTGTATTTGCAGTTTTATTTCTTCTTATATTATTAAAACTGTTGACTATCCATTTTAATAGATTCAGCATTGAAGGAAAAATAATGCGTCGTTGTGTCCAAAAACAGAAGGGTCGACTGACGCTGTTGGTCAATATACATTTACATGAGGGTTTATACCCTTATTATATACGTTATCGAAACACGTATAAATTCACATGTTTCAAGTAATGAATATACCTATATGAATCGCGGGTGTGGGAGACAGGGAAAATGTTCATATATATCTGTGGGACGGGGATAATACATATGGGTAATGAATCCCGTTTTTAAAGCAACTAACTCTGCAATTTTTCATCAGTATTATGTTGAGTGTAACTGTATCACCGAGAAAGCAGTGGTTTGACGATGCCGCATAGTGTGGTGTCACGTTTTGAACAAGAAAACGTTTTTGTTCACAGCGAATCGTAGAGTCCGATCGGGACAAATATACTGAACACGAAGGCTAGCTTCCCCAAACGCCTTTACACTAAACCGAGTGTTTTTGCACGCAGCTCCAATCTACGACGGTCTTATTAAACGAAGCGGTTTGCTTAGATGAATTGAGTGTGTTCAACCAAATATTCGTCTTATGCGTATTTGCAGTTAATTGTCAATCGCTTTCATTTAAGGATCATATTGTGTCTCCATTATGTTATCGAAGGCTATATCATGTATCAATATTGCAAGAGTATCAGATTTGTAGTTCGAATTCAAACTTCACGATTTAGCAAAATAAATTAGAAAAAAATATTTATTATGAATATATCCTTGACCTTGTATCTTTTTCAGTTAGTCATGACTTAATTATCTCAGATGGAAAACAAAGTCATGAATAACTACGAAATGAATTTATCGTTATCGGTGTGAGAGTAGAATAAAACATATATATTGCATAAAATTCGTCGAATGAATTATATAAAGGTTAGACAGATATAAAGTGTAAAAACAAAACACGACCTAGCGCTAAGCCGTTAATGTATCGTGACTGGAACTGCATCATTAAGATTCATTTTGAATTTGACGATATATTGCACTATAAACATCGACCAATGATCATAAATGAATCCTAAAATAGATGTAGGTCACTGTGGGTAGAATTCATAGATAAACATGCACATCGCTGACATATAAATTTATTTCAAAGCATACAGCATCAGTTAGCAACAGTGAGTACTTAAATAATAGTTATATAGACACAGATCGAATATATTCAAATGATTTCCTCACTTCAATATCCTGAAATTCGTTCTCTTCCTGAATATTTGTCGATTTCTCTTTGTTTTTACCGTTAGCGTTAGATGTATTCAGACCCGGATGTGCCATAACTGGTTTTGTATTTTTATTGACATATCCAACGATAGTATTAGCGATGCTAGTATTAGTGGACCCCGCAGTACTAGCTTCGGTTCCGTAACGGTTAACTATGCTAGAATCACCGTTGTTTGTGTTAAGGGGATCCTTAACGTCAGTTTTTACTGGATCCTGAACTTCAGTTTTTACTGCATCCTGGACTTTCCACTTCGGAGGTTGAAGCCCGCTTCCCAAACTGGAGTTGCCAGTACTGCCAGGAACAGCACTTGAAATACCAGCATTTGAATTGGATTGATTGGAATTTGCAATACCCGGTCTGCCATTTTGATTTTGCGGTACGTTGTTGGTGTTTTGAAAGTTAGATTCTAAAAACTGATTTGGTTTCTGTGGATACGTTTGTGGTTTATCCCTCTGTGCTTCCAAAGCTTGCCAGTTGATAAACCAGAAGGGTTGCTTATCTATGGGTAATTTACTAAGCCGATCGACCAATTCCCGATCGCCCAGGGCCTCGATGGGCAAACGTTGTGTCGTTCCTTCGCCGAATCTAGAAACAAATAGAATATTTTGTAATTCAATACGTTCACTGCTAAATTCTAGTCGCCTCTCGCAATGTGAGGAGGAAAGGCCATAGAGTCTCGTGCTGGACAAGTGTCTATTAATACAATTTACATTCGAGAATACTGGAAAAGTTAGGATTACAGGTCTTTTTTATGTGAAGAGCCGACAAAGAGCTGACGAGGCTCGTCCCTCCTCCTCGTCCCTTCACGATACTATCTTTGTTCAAAGCAAGTGATAATATTTTTTCCAAAACGTACATAAATTAAAAGATTAACAAAGACGGAATATTTCGCCACCTGTAAGGGAGATCATCGTACAAACCATACAATTACTACTTGTAGCTGTCAAATCAGATATATAGAATCTTAGAATAAGCAGCTATAAACAATATGTGACATACATTTCACGTTTGTCACAGTGATAAGATATTCAATACCGTCAACCGTTTAAACAGCATTAGTCCAATTGCTCAATATTAAAACAAAATCAGCACTGTATATATTTTGCTACATTTATACAAAATGATATCTTATATTAAAATAAGTTATCGATAAATATAATTTGAAATTAGTGGAAAAAATCAGCGGACAAAATTAGAAATAAATTATACATAGGTGCAGATCAAAAGGTTTGCCGCTCAAATTCTTGAAGGCGTTTGTCTGGAGTCTGTTTTGTCTCATTAGCTATCTGCTTAAACAAATTCCAGTTACAATCTTTAATTAGTACAACATTACTTAGGTATAAATATTAGAGAATATTATTTACGTATCCACTTGAAATTGATAAGCAACATTAAGTGGCTAAGCAAGGAAAAAAGTTACAAGGATGACAAGAAAAGAATATCCTTATACGTCCTTGCTACTCGTATTCATAAGTTGAAAGCATGATGTCATTGAAATATGCAAATTGTCGATCGGAAAAATATCATGTCTCAGTAGTGACGAGTGAATCATTAGGTTTATTTATTCTAACACAAGTTTTTATTTTAAATAAATAAAACTGTCAAGTGCGTGTCGGTTCACGTACAGATAGTACGTGATGAGTTCCGTATTGCGCTGATTAACTGGGAATTATTAGCAGCATACATAATTTTGTCGGTATTTAATGATAATACCATTATACTCTCCAATACCCACGCCATATTTTCCATTCGAACAAATCGTTGGATTTATTAAAGTTTATTATATTTCTGTACCATACATAAAAAAAAATTGAATTATAATTACAGTTAGACAAGTGTACCAACATTTTTGTCATGTTCTTAGTTAAACATTTTACAAATCACAAGTCGTATATCTCACAAATTGTCTTAAGTAATAAAAGATAAAATCGCATTTTTGAAGATTTAATCATAAATATTCTTGAAGTTTACTCTTAATACGTTTATTGTCTGGTTCGGAAAAATGTGAAACATTTTATCCCATAAAGCAGCTATTTCTTATTTCAATAATTTTGCTTTTAGATATACCTTCAAATGTATCTCCTACTTATTATTGAATGTAGTGTTAGTTTTCAACTGTATATTGTTATGTCTGTTATAGATAACAAAACCCGTGTATTTTATAATTGACGACCCCGTAGTTCGGTCGGTAGTGACTCTACCTGCTGAGCTAGAGCGGGTTCGATACCATGCCGAGGCCGAGAATGTTTGTTCTCATGGGAGTTTAGATACACCATAGACTTACAATGTATATAATTAAATACATAGATCTTTTGCCATTTACAGATGTATACAATATTTATAAAATACCACACGTAACTTAAGAATAACTGTACAAAGAAATGAAAAAGTAATGAAAAGAAAACATATTTTTACCCTAAAAAAAGGAACAGTAAAAACAAAACTGATAAAGAAAAAAAAATGTAATTGATTATTGACATGCCTTAAGGAATTCGAGTATGAAAAATGTCTACATCACTATTAATCCTCAGCATCATTTGGTTCAGTGCAGCATTCTTACCTAAACTGGTCGTAAATTTGTTCAAGCAGAAAGTTTTATATGTAATATTTAGGTACACATCGCGGGACATTTAAATTTATGTATGTGGCCAGATGATATTATAGAACCGTGAATGAGTTTGTGAAGAGTCTTAAAGTCACTTACTTATTTGTCCCCTTTTTGCGATAGTATCAAATTATAAATGTCATTACCTAGTTTTATAATCTGCTCGATAAGGAGAGGTTCGATTTTTAGACGCTAAATAACGAGTTCATTTACGTTAAATCCGTTTTAATCTATCTCTATGGACTTTATAAGAGGGTTCCACACCGGAGATGCAACTGTTTCATAATAGATCAATCATAGCGTTTCTGCTTGACACCAGCAGAGAACAAACAGGTCTTCACCCAACACTGTGTATTAGAAACATAACAAAACAATTATTATGAGTCGGATAACATAGTGCTGGAACAAGCCCTTGCAGGTGATTGAAGACTACATGTATAGTGCTAAAATGCTGGGTTCTTTAACACTCTTTAATACTTGCTTTGTAAATCCAAACATTATCCGAGTAATATATAAATTTTAACAATGTGTATGATATGAAATTTATCTTTATCAATCAACGCCAAGGTCGCGAACAACACTTTATTCTTATAAATATTTACGAGCTATTTGATACTTTGAAATGATTATATTTTTCTTTCATGTAAATTTTATGTATGTAAATTTAACATTTCATACCGATAAGATCCATATTATTTATCCTAGACCGGTAGTATTATTATTATTATTCAATAGAATCAAGATTTGCTTGCATATCAATTGCATTATCAGTTATATATAATTAACATCGTCTCGAATTAGATAGATGGTATTTAATTAAAACCCTAACGTGCTATAAAGTCGTATATCTGTATAACTTAAAAACGACTTGACCAATCTCAATCAAAGTTGGTATGTAGTGAAAACACGTGGTTGTGCAGATGATCGGCTATATAAAATCTATATAAATTTGTAATGTCTGTCTGTACATTTTAGTTTTTGTCAAATTTCATGAAAATTATTTGCTTCAAGGCACGCTGACATCAATTTGACCATTTTGAAAATCTCTGTCTGATCTTCGTGATAATCGGCATGTAGTGAGTAACACGAGTTTGTGCAGATAGGCTATATAAGTTTTCAGTTAACATAATGATGTACAGACAAAAAAAAATCATGTATATATAATGAATAGTCCACCCGAACTGAGTCGGACGGGGCCACTTGCATGTACATAAGAACTCATAATTTGCTTAAAAACCGTGTGCCGTGGGAATTACCTGTGCAATTAATAACTTTATGACGTACAGCGTCATAACGATAAGTACCTATTTAGCTGAAATTTTACTAATGAAATAAATTTTGCTCCACTAACACACTTTACCGTGACACTTGGATAAACATGAACTATTTTACTGCTATGTTATATTACATATCCTTAAATGCGTTCACTAGATGTCGTTAGTGAACGTCATAAGTTTGGTTTAGCCGTGATCGCGACAATAATATCACATAAATACAACTGGGTCTAATTGTCGACATGCATTGCATATACCCGTGTTATTATAGAATAAGAACAACCCCGATGAGTCAACTTTAACTTAATGTACGTAAATAATTCCTAACAGTAGGAAGATATTTTAGCTCTGAGGTTTTTCCATATTAAAGGAAGTATCTGCGTAGATACTGAGTCACCGAATAGGAAAGAAACATCATTCACTAAGTACGTAAATGAATTACGAAATAATATCAATCAGTTTCATTTAAATGTTTCAAATTCTCAATCAGAGTAATGACTCCAGATTAGGTTTATAAGTACCCTCACGGTTACTTGATTGATGAATAAATAATAAATTTTATGCTTGGTATTTAACTTTTGGGTAATCAAATCAGATTACTGTTAAAAACTTAAAAAAAAAAAATTTTTAGTTAATAGCTACACTCATTATAAAATAAATAATAT
>DWPT01003959.1:0-13767 GCA_018251895.1 Agathymus mariae mariae
CGTGTTCCGGCTGGGGGCTTGAGAGCCAGTATTTTCTTTCGTACCTTCTTCTCATTTCCTGGCCGACAACGCATCAGCAATACCTTTGGTCTTACTGATGTCCATTAGCGACGGTGACCACTTACCATCAGGTGGCTCGTCTGCTCGTTTGTCGGCTATTTGTAATATTAAAAAAAAAATGTTTAATTGTTTAAAAAAATATAACTGAAATATTAATTCACATTCTACGGAGATTTGAGATTTTGGCTACTATGATTAAGTGATAAAATTTTCCAATGATTTACTACTTAAAAAGACAACAATCTAAAAGCCAATATGACATGTTCCAACCACTCATACAAGTACATATCTATGGATCTACATAAATTTACAATAAGTATGTTCCATATAATATTACAGGAAATTCAACAATGTACATATTGCTATCTATCAAGTACATAACTAGTTACCTGAAGGTGTCAACATTCCCGGGGTCATAACACCAGGCATCATCGAAGCCAACCCTGACCCGGGGTCAATAGAAGTAGACGATTCACCGCCCAGGTTCCTAGACAGGACACTATCTGGTAGCGGAGTGAATTTTTCAGCTCTAGGGTTACGCTGTTTTCTATTACGGGCATCTCCTACTTCTGGTATAGCTGCCCATTCGTCCTCAGACACTTGTTTCAGTTCCCGTTTAAGATCAGAAAATTGTTGTTGTATTTTTGGCCTGTGGACATGGAATTAAATTGTGTTGGGTATAAAATACTTGCATAATATAATGTAGGTATAAAGTAGATTTATCCTGATGCTTCGATCACTACCAGCTACTATTTTATCTGCAATAAGCAAAGTAAACAAAACCTCAAGTTATAATGTTGATAATTTACATACTTTTAAATATCAATACTCAAAAGGCACTATTTTATAAATATTCACACTTCATCTATTTAAATTAAACAGGTTATAATTTATAAATAGCATATACTATAATTAAAGGAAAAACCTCTCTTGACGATATCTCTCCAAATCCTCTTTCAGCCGTTTCTCTCTATATTCCTTTCTTTTCTCATCCATTCTTTTGTCAATTGATTCATATATAGCATCTGCTTCTGCATCATCTTTGTCATAAGGATCCTGTAAAACATGTAAACAAATTTAACATGTACATAAGAGAGGGATTTAGGGAAATGTTTATAGATATTGGTTAAATAAATGTTTGTGTGATATGTGCATCAAAATATTTTTAACTAGAAATTAAAATGGCATTTACCTTTGAGAATAACGAGCCGCTATATCCAGAAAATTCGTCATAGTTCGAGTCATTCAAATCTTCATCATCATCTTCTTCGTCATTTTTCTTGCGTTTCGCAGCTGGAGGCGCATGGCGATCATCACTAAAAATAGATAAGAATGTTGTTCTAGTTTTGTATCCTTCCTACAAAGCAAGTTCTTTAAACATATGATTAATACTTTAGAAGTAGATAGTGGTAACTTACGATACATCATTAGCATCTCTAGCCGGACCGATATCAGATCGTGTAGTAAAACCAGTGGCACTGAAAAAACACATATGTTGTTTAAAATATAAATAATTCACAAAAGTGTAAAATGACAACAAATTTTGGGAATATTGTAAACAAACCCTCGACCAACACCAGCAACATAACCTAAAGGCGCAGGTATCCCAAGGAAATGTTTTTTATTTTTATTCACAAACGCTTGTGGTGGCACTGCCATTATAACTTAAACAATTACAATTAATAATTTTAAGACTAAAGAGACTTAAAAAGAATAGCAATAATAATAAAATGTTAATATCTATCAAATATTTGACAGATGCATTTTGCTTTAAGAATTTGATTATAAGAATTAATGGCATGACAGTGACTTTCACATAGAATTTTTTTTTGTCATAATATTTTGTTGTCATAGGTATACTCAGCCAAATACATTCACATTTAATAGATTATTAAAATAAAAATAACTACCATGGAACTAATATTAAATGATCTGAAATGAAATGTCTAAATTATCGAAAATTGTTTAATGATTGATATTGAAATCGAATTTAGAAAAAAAAATATATAAGGATGACATCAAGACCCTTTTTATTTCTTTTTAGTAGAAGTGACAATATTTCATAGGAAATAACGTATAATTTAAACTTAATGTTATTTTCTACCTACAATCTTAAATATTTTGTACGTCATATTGTTGCGACTAGGATGGTTACTTAAGATTTAATTTTTTAGGACTAATCCGTTATTATGGATTATGTAGCTATTAGCTAGATGGTACACTTATCACTAATGATTGTTTCGGTGCTTAGTACTCGTTAAAAAATATGTCCGTATCTTTATTATAAAATAATAAAATGTGTACGGTATGCAAAGTGCTAAAAGAACTATAAGAGGGAAGAACATCTTTAGCCTCGAATGTTAATGTTATCTGGACGTGGCGCACCCAAGTGGCAGTAAGTGGCAGTGGGTTCATCATATATTTTTCACAACCGATGATTGCTGGGATAAACGAGTTCTCGAATATAGACCACAAATTACCAAAATATTATAGGAAGCCTTCTGACTCGATGAACCGACGACCTTATGACGGTAGTTTGTAGTGGCTGAATGAGATCAGCGGAGGACGAAGCATTATAACACACCTTGAGATTGATAAAGGCTGAAATAATAATGACGATAATAAAACTCACTAAAGTAACTTCCTCATAAAAAATAAACTGGCACTAGGGTATACCCAAAACTCAATTGTGATTGCTTTGAGCGGTATCAGCGATATTATAGTAAACTTGTTTTTTGTCTGCTGTCGTGTTCCTATATATATATTTTAGTGATGTATTAAATTTGAACGAAACGTAACACTATACGTTCTCATATGGCTTCCGATTACGATCACTGTGCTATGGTTTAATATATTTGTCATATATCTGTTGTTATTGTTGCCTGTGGTCTAATCCAAGTATTTTTTGAATAAGATAGTTTGAATTCTGCATCCGTTGCTTAGCAACCGGTTGTTTTGATATTGCAGCATAATCATATGTTACTTTATCATTTTATTAATGTTGTAACTGAAATATCAATTGGTTCCTATTAATAAAATGGCAGAATCGTTAGTGGCAAGTTTTTCAGAACTACATCCGAGTGCGAGTAATAGCAATAAAGAGTTTTTACTGCTTGAAAAGTCTTGCGAGGGTTATAAGGACAGCGACGAGGAAATTAAAATGATATTTAACGAAATTAAGAAGCTATCGAATTCTAAGGGTAGAGATAATGAAATTAGTGATATAGAGGATGTAGAATTAATTTTGAAAAAGGCTGAAGATATCGCTCAGGAAACTGAAAATTTACTGAAAAGTAGTCCCGTTTCTTCAGTCGGTAAGAGTGAGCATAAGAGTGGAATCAATAAAATACCAGTGATTAAAGTTACAAAACCGAACGAAGCGGAGACCAAAAATGAAAATAAATCACAAGGGATTTACAAGGTGAGTTTTTAGAACATTTTTGTAATATGTTACATTTGAATAATAATAACAATGTATTTATAAAATAATAAGACAAGACATTTTACTTATTTAACAAATAAACACCAACCCCAATAGTGACATCACTAAATGAAACTAATATGTATGATAAATTATTTATTTTATAATATATTATTGCTAATTTTTGACAGTATACAGTCAACACTTATTAAAAATATATTACAATCTAATATGCAATAAATACCTAGTTAAATGCATGGCTTAGTACTTATTATTACTGTAAGTACTTCAGTATAAGTGCAGATGTTTTGCGAGTATTCTTATCCCAGCAAAGGACTCCTTTGCAACAGGTATAATGTAAGAAGTGGGGAGGACAAAACCATAGCGACCAGTGTCACTAAGTTCAACAGTGTATGTGTATCGAATGCCTTGTCCTTTAGCCCAGTCATCTGAACCACCTGAAGCAGGGTATAAGAGACCACTGGAAGACCCAACTTGATATGTAGAACCACCTGCTTGTTTGATGGCCTGAACAGAAAATGTTAAAAATGTTAAAGTGGAAATGATAATATTTTAATAAAAATCACACATAATGTGTATAATATTTTAAATACATCTGCTATTAAGTATATAGATCACTGTCTGGTGAGAGGTCACTGCTACACTGGGATGTCTTAATTATAACAGTTTTAAAAATTCCTTATGTGAATTTTATTTTTGTAAACGTAATTATCTAATTACTTCTGAAAAAAAATTTTCCTCAATATATCATATTTTTAGCTTCATTAATTGAGCTTTTCAATTTTATATCATTGAATGCTATGCTTAGGTCATAATGAATACCACCATGTTACCTGAGCAATATTTTTTCCAACAACATCCAAATCCTTGTGATCTGGAGGCACTGCATTGTCATAGCCCCAAGGGTATAGTAGGTATTGTCCATAGCTGTGGTATGTTAAATAGGCCGAGAAGTTTGTGGCACTGTTCTTGATAAATTCCTGCATAAACATGTAACCCATCTGAGCTTTGATTCAAATCATAATTGTTAGTTCACAAATTACAATTGCGCTAATATATTTTTAATAAATTTCGATATGCATTTCTAATTTATAAAATTCTAGTCTTTTAGGTATTTATTTTCAGAGTTCTATATTTTGAAAATATTTATTTATTGCGATTATTATTCTGAACATAATTTCTATATATTTTTTTTGGCTTACTTTAGATATTAGCCCAAAGTTATAAGTTATTAAACATTTAAAGTTTCGTTTAAGCTGTTTAATATTTTTCGTGTGACATAGTTACATCAGACAAACAATTCAGATAAACTTGTCGCCTCTATTACATTCTTTAAAGGTAAAAAACTCACCGACACTGCTCGAGACTCGGGTTCAGAAAAGGCTCTACTTCCGCGAAAGATTTCACTGCATGGATTGCTGGAGGCACCTTTACCACCCCAACGATATCTGTTGGAAACATTCGATCTTTATTGTAAATTATGGGTACCAATTGTAAGGTTAATTTGATTAGGCAGTTCGTAGTACCTTCCTATGTAGGTACTTGTAATCTTTGTTGACTAACAATTTGCGCAGTGCAGAAGTGAATATTATTGTTTAAATGCTTTGCCTCTGTCGAGCACGACAGACGCCCCTCTAGCCCAGTCGGTAATCACTACTCAGTTGGTAATGTCGCGGGTGCGATTACTGCACGGCGCAGATATTTAAGTGATATAATATATGTTTTTTCTCCGATTTTATTTACTAAGTTACGAATTAGAAACCGAGTTCTGAGAGTTGAAGTATGTGACTATTTTGTTTTATTACTTTAACTAGTTTTAGTTTTAATTTTAATTAAGTTACCTACGTAGTAAATTTTCTTACCCAAAGTTTCTATTAAGATCTGTGCCCATACAAGCACGACCCAGTATTCCAGGTTTTCTATTCTTCCTCCACAAACGATCAGCCACGTGTGTGTATTCGTATCCGTCGGGATTGACAACCGGTAGGAAGTACCTGAAAGAAATAATAACGTAGTTTGATTTGAAAAACAAAGTAATAATCTAAGTAGTATGTAAGTTTTAAAATGTTGCATCTCCTGCACGTGGTGCACCTTGTTGATTAACGGACGAGATTTAATCCCTCGTCATAATCCTAATGCACTCGTACATGCTAAGGTTCTTTGTCTACCTGGCTAGCTACTCTTTATAAAATGCATGGTGAATTTTTTTTACCGTTGCAGTTTTTGAGAATCCGTTAAAAAGCGGATTCCGTCTTGGATGGCTACGTGTTTTAATCGTATTGGTGATAGGGTTGTGCGCAACGGTGATCTCATATAATATGGTTTGTTTCCTGGTTTACCAGTTAGTTATTATTATTTTAATCGCTTACGCTTTCGCATGCCGCGTTAGGGTTCTCTGTGTAACACACAGCACTCAACACATTAGAAATAGCCACGATTTGAGAATTAGCATTTATTTATTCACATACATAATATCTGTTCGGTCGGAAATTCAACGTGGTACCCAACGGTCGGCACGCTGTTTTATACTATTTCTAGAGCGTATTCTTACCAATCAATATCCTTTATGTCATCTGATTCCGTATCAAAATTTTCAGCGATTTGGTTGATGAAATATGTTACAGTTGCAGGACTGATCCATTCGCGGGCGTGTATGCCTCCGTCTATGAACACTGCCTTGTTGTTTGGTTTTCCGTCGGAAATTCTTAATATCTGTTCATGAAGTAGATTTTTATTTATGATCATTTTGTGTTCTGAATTATATTTTAACTTTACTCTACCTTTATCATCAATAATAAAGTGACAATCTTTTTTCCTGAATCGTTCTTGTCAGATTAGTTACTGTTTTTTTTTATAGTAATAGCCGACAAACGAGCAGACGAGCCACCTGATGGTAAGTGGTCATCGTCGCCCATGGACATCAGCAAGACCAAAGGTGTCACTGATGCGTTGTCGGCCAGGAAATGAAAAGAAGGTAAAAATAAGGTACTGGCTCTCAAGCCCCTAGCCGGAACACGACGAGTCGTTTGGCGGCTGACTCAGCATGAGGATGGTAGCTAGCCAGGCAACCAATACGGAAAGATAATAATACCAATAATAATATTAGTGACTTAATAATAATCACAATAATAACCAACCAGGCTGGCTTCTGTCGCCTCTTACGATATCCTGTTTTGCCAGCGTGGGATTGGGGGGAGTATTCTAGGCCGCCCCAATACGACCAAAAATTATAGATCGTAACAACTGTCTGTGCAAATTATATGGAAAACTTTTATAGGATGCTTCAAAAATACCATGGGCAGGCTTTGATTAGTATAAGAAGTTCGGCACGTGCTAATATAACGAAACTTTTACTTACTTTGAGATCTCGGCCCTCATAGGACTTTCCAATGCTTTTTACACTAACGATTGAGGGATAAGTTTTGGCTAGATAGTCCATAAAACCGTGGATGTCGGCTAGTCTGTGATATTGCTTCCATGTCATACGGTGACCTGTGCAAAATGTACTTTATCATAATTTGAATTTCTATTACATAAGTTATCTCTACATTTATTTTATGTTATATCTCACTGGCACTTTCTTATAATAATATCCTCTTAAGTATTTATACTCATAGTAGTAACCGTCCTTGCTTCACTTTTGAATTTTGCGGGGGCTTATCCATTTCCCGATAAGATAGGTATTCCAGATTATGACCAATAATATGAGTTCCAAATATACTAAGAATCATCTGAATCTGTTCAGTGGCTTGGGTTTCAAACGTGAAAAGACCGACAGACAGACAAGAATTTAAAAAAAAATCATTATCGATAACAAAGTGTAACTACATTAAATTTACAAAAAAAAAAATTCCTTTTTCAAATTTGGGATCGTTACAATTCTATAATATGTACAGATTTTTCTGTTCTATAACATTGGTGTATGTAAAAATTCTTGACGGTTGTGTTACTTAATTGTGCACGGTGATTTAAACATTGATAAAGCACTATAATTTTTTAATCATCAATTAGTTACTTAATGTATTAAGTACGATAAACATAAACATGCAACGATTCGCCCAGCGCACTATTCATGTTAGGACACTAACGCAACATTTAATAATGCCAAGACTTCCATAAAGTTAAATCACAGTTCCAGTGCAAATTATTCGAGGTCGTCTCGAACTGAATAACGAACCCCAATTCGCGCTTGGCCAATACTCCATGGGCAAGTCTAGGGAATTGTAACCCATGTAGGCACCTACTAAACTTAGACGACGATTTGTAGCCCTGTAACGCCAAAAATTGTAAGCTCTCGCTGCAACAGAACGACATAGTCCCCTGGATAATGGTAAGTTATAGGTTATTCGTACTGTATATGACATTCAAATACAAACCTTGTCGATCTTGTAGCTCTATTTCGTTCTCATCCAGCGGAGGATTCTCGTCATTTATTCTTCTCTGCAGGTCATCAATAACTATTTCATAGGAAATATTTTCTCTCTTAAAGACTCGTGTAACATTTTCGATAGCATTAGGTTTCACAAACACATCCACGTATGTGTGATTGCCAGCCCACGTTGAGATCACTGAAATGAAATAGGTGGTTTACGATTAGCTTAGCTTTTAGCTTATTTAATATAATATTTAGTTTTTTGGATGGAATTATAACTTACGATTTCTGCGTCTTAATCTGACAATAGTGGTCCGAATATTATTTTTATCTGCTTTCACTTTCCATAGTTGTGCACCAGTATAATCCACTTTCTCGGCAATGTCAGTTTTTGGAAGTATTTGTGTTTCTTCATGAGGGTTTTCAAGTTTTTCATTAATGGTTTCTGATTCTTCTGAAGATACTTTTGTCACAACTTCAACGTTGGTAGACCCATTATCTGTTTTATTTTGCACTTTAGTTTCATTTATATAGTCGCTTGGCTGTTTTACAGACTCTCTAGTAGGCCATTCTGAAAATGGATGTCTTAATATCAAGATAACGTTGTAATATTAAGAACGTTCTCTAATTATAAAAAGCAATTTCAATCCATAGTTAAAGTGCTCGATCCATCGTATGCAATTATGCGTTATCTCCATTTTCATTGGTACTTGCATTTATATAACTAGCAATACTATCTGATACCTAACATTGATACTAGTAATTTTCCTAACTGCTGCTACCCAGGATGCCGTTGTAACGTAGAGTAGCGATCTACAATATACATTGTCTGCTTGTGGTAGAGTCCTATTGTTTTATTTATCTATCTGATGCTAATTACGTGACTCATACTACTTTACTAATACTGAATATATTTTTTATGTTCTAGTTTTATAATTGAGGCTGTAAATTTTTGACGCGAATAAATTTGTAGATGAACAAAAGTTACCAATGTTATTCGTAGAAATCGCCGCTTGATATACACTTTGTAGGAATTATAAAATCTATGGGGATAACAATATTTGAAGGGCGGTCACGCCATGGTTAAAGGATACAAAACGCTTCCCCATCAGTTGGATTAATTATATGAAGAGTACATCAGGACACCGTTGAAATCAGAGGGCCGGAGAGAGGAGTCGTCGGAGTGGCACAAATCAGGCGAAGCTCTATGGCTGGCTTTATCTATGAATGGTTATATGGAATGTTAATTTGTTACGAAAGTCCTTTATATATTTTCCCTTATGGAGTACCAATCAATGGCGAACATATAACGCATTTACAATAGGCTATTAAAATGCGTCGCTCGTTCCTCCCGTGACATGTTTTAATGACTTTCTCTGGTCACGACTTGATTTCCATTCGCGACTCGCCTGATCTTTGCCGAGCTAACGGTGTTATAAGGCGAATTTATGCACTGACTCAATATTACGGTACTCGGCCGCTTGTCTTCAGACGGGATTGAATACAATAACTAATAATAAATAAATATATACCTACATATTTATAGGTAATTTTTTATTAGATACTGCTTTAATAATATTATGTAACATGGTTTAATGTTAAACGGTAGAGAAAATATCTACTTATAAGATGAATAATTTATCAGCTAATGTACTTACATTTCTAATTTAACTGCAGGATATAGCAATATTATTGTATATTTGTTCCGCCTTATAGACACATTGGACTGGGTGTATTTCCGTAACGATTGATACAGAATTTTACTCACGTACGATCAAGGCGACTCTATGCCCAGAATTCACATTATTCGCTCCTGTTCTATGTAAATTTATTTACACGCTTCTAAATTGAATTTAAATTGTTTTTAAATATAAACATCAAGTCCGGTTATAATTATTATAATTAATGAATTATTATTTCCTAAGTATTAATTTCATTGTTTAACTAGAAAAGGAGACAGCGACTTTTAATTTATAATATTTTTAGACACTCGACACGCTCGTTTTTTGCGAGTTATACAATACTATACTAATGCAAGTTAAACTAACAAAATTTACGCGTTCGTTCAACGGGTAATTGAATTACCGTTGAAGGAAAACGTCACTAGAAAATCTGCATACCTCAGTGATCACGGTGAAGTTCCTAAAGGTGAGTGCAGTCTTGAAATCTGCTAAGTAGCTATCGGCCGGCGTAATAATGTAATACAAAACATTAACCCATCTTGTTTGTGGTTGATTTTGTTTCATATTTAACATTCAAACGTTCGCATTTTACTATTTTATCTTGGTTTATAAATCTTTTTAAGTTTTGTTATTTTACGTATATACCATAGATTAGCTGAAGGACATTAACAGTACATTAATGAAGTTTAAAATTTAGATGAATTAAAAAAATATTATAATACATATTATTCGCAAAATGGTATTTTTAAAATTTTTGGTATACAATATTAAGTTCTGTAACGAAAAATCACCTCGCAATTATTATAACTACGCAATTTCCTTTACGCGCCCATAATTATGAAAACTTTAGCTTTGGTGGTGCATCAATTCAACACTTCCGATTTAATTCATTGTTATGGATAAACCTTTCAGTTTTAAACTTTAAGTTAAAACTGTTTAAAAAAAAAATAGTGACTTGTTATTAAAATTATCTATTTGATAGAAAGAATGTTGAAAGCAATTCACTTTTCGCACCGGTGTTTGAAATATCAAATCCTTTTCAAATGTAAAGTAATATCAATCTTACATGAGTTCAATTTACTGATAAAAGTAATTGTTACCTTTGCCGGGTGGAAGTTTGTTGAGTAGCGGATTACAAAGGATGGTAGCTGCCACAGCGAGGAGCACGATCGAACTGGACCACGGCCCCATGATTACTGATGGTGGAAGCTGGCGGACGACGTAGGAAAACGTATACCTAGTGCAGTCCATTTAATGCGCCTTTTTATTGCCACGACCGTGATTCACCTTGTTGTATTGACCAGCGCATCACTGTTAGACTGTTATTATAATGATCATCATTATAATATAGCCCTAAGCTTGTTATGTTCAGTTATAGTTGTTGTATTGCACTTGCATCTTGTTTATTTTGTGAATATTGAAGTGTGCTTAGAGTTCCTGTTAATATTACATTCTAGATTCTTTCGATGTAAATATTTTATTCTGGTATATATAAATTAATATTTATAAATCATTTTGGTTTATTTGTACAATCCTATAATAGCTGTGCATGAATTATTGCATGTTAGGATGAACCATTGTCTCCATAAAACTTATATTATGGGAATATCACCTCAGCCGGTCCAGTTATACGACGGCATATGGACTAATATAAAGAATATATGCATTACTATAAATAATTCTTTTGCGTTTTCGGCAGGTGCGGTATCACGTACGCAACACATGAATAAAATAATCTAAAAGAGAACCATTTCCTTATTGAAATCATATGATAAAAAATACCCACAATGAATATTTAATCCAACGTCATCCTATTTGTTACTTTAGAAACCAGAATGACAACCTTTCTGGATCTGGAGAGGCGCTATGCCCGGTCGTTGGCATCGTATTGCAGTTATTTAACAAATTGCTTACTGAAACATGTTTTTCCTCTGTTAGAACAACTCGGCATCCGCGCTTTGATTTTTCAACGTTTATAACGCACAGTTATGTTTCATTGCCCGATAATGAACCGTTCGAGTCATTGACCAAAGGAAATATTACATAATGGGATATTAACGTGACACTCAACTTATGACAAATTTTCTAATTTTAGTTACTGTTTAATTTATGAGTTGGCGTACATATATCGGTTGTTGTATTTATTTAAGATCTTTCTTTCCTGTTTATTTGTATTATTTTGTTGTAGACCACTCAGTTATCAAAACAAGTATCCAAAGAAAACGAATTTAGGCGGAAACCCAAGTCGAGACCTTTCTCCGCCGGTGTCATTGATTCTAAGAAGAAAGAGGCCGCGAAAGTAGCTAGGCTTATAATAAATACACCAAAGAAAATAAACTGTAAACATGATTCTTTGGTTGAGGAACTGAAAGATACTAACGAGAGAGTTAAAGGTCTAGAATTATTGAATGTACAACTTACAGACGATAACAAGGTTATGCGAAAAAAACTAGATGAATTGAGCGAACAGAAACATGTCAGTGAGTTAAAATTAGCAGAATGTGAAAAGTTCATCAGTAGGCTCGCAAAAGAATATGAAACTCGAAATGCAGAGTTAAAAACAACGAAACAAAATGAAAATTCTGTTATGATTGAATTGCAAAAAGAAAAAAACGAAAGGAAGAACTTGTCTATACAACATGAAAAAGATGTACTTGTTATTCAAGATCTCCAAAGGCAAGTAAAAGAAATGGAGATGATATTAAGAAGGAAACATCCGGACTCTGTGTCGGCTTTAATAGGTGATATTTATTGTAGTTAATGTTTTAATATTAATTAAACTTACTATCTACACCATAATATATGTATTTTTATTTTTAGTTGCTGCAAAGTCATCATCCGTTGAGGATAATAAAAAGAAGTTACTAGAAGATCGTATTGCTAGATTAGAGCAAGAGTTGAAAGATAAAGAAAACCATTTTCAGGGTATACTTTTAACCCTTCAGGAAAAATTTGGTGATATGAAACAAAAATATGAAACTCACATTATCGATGTCGAAAGACAATTAATGGAGGAGCGTAAAATGAATAATGAGCTTAAAAATAAAATAAATAGGGTTAACTTAAGCAATGTTGCCGTCCAAACAGTACCGATGCATCATATTTCTATTGGAACTCAAACGGTTTTAAAGCCTGATAGAGTCTCTTCGGCTACTAGTAGACTGTCACAAAATTCTGCTTTACTGTTAAACAAATTAAAAGAAGATAGTTATTTAGTGGCTACGATAAAAGGTCTGCAAACTGAACTTACAGTTAAGCAACGAACTATTTCTAAAATTAATAGAGAAACCGAAGAGTTAAGAAAGAATTTGCGAAACTTACAAAAAGAAAAAGAAGGTGGGTTTTTATTTTTATGTGATAATATATCCAACAATTTATTTTACATGTTGTCCACAAAATAACATTTTATAACTATAAATATTTTTTTCAGTTCTCCTTAATTTGAATCCACAGAAGAAAATAGGTGGTAAGCCTGCAAAGTCTACTGAGAATTTATTAACAAGATTGAATACGGAAATGGAGTCAGAACTTGGCGAAGTTCGTAAACAGAAAGATATTCTAGCACAAGAAAAAGCTGGATTATTAGATTCCTTAAAACGCACAAATGAGGACTTCATACTACTGAAGAAAAAACGAATTCAAGACGTAAGTGTCTATACATTTTTTGTTGACATATTACCATATCAGTACTTTAAACTTCACCATGCTTCTTTTTTATGATTCAGCTTCACACACTCCAACTTGCGCACGAGAAGGAACTAATGCAGATGAACATGCAGTTATATCCTCTGCAAGAGGAGATTAAACTTCTCAATCGGACTGTCGAGATTCTTCAAGAGCGTGTAAAGGCAGCAGACGACAAGCTTCTTAAGTATCAGATGGGTTTTAAAGAGGTAGATATACGAGCTGGTGGAGATAACGTAGCTTCTAGAACTAGAATAAATTGAATTAGGTTATAAATACAGTTTGTTCATACTGAGAACTTCTGACCTAATGAGCTATTACAAACTTGTGACAACACTCCAGCAACTTAGGTTAATGAAATTGGTGTTTTTGTTAAAAGTTACAAACAAATATTTTGTGAATTATATGCTTTTCATATCCATTACTATATTTACGTTACATTTTTTTTTTTAAATAAACGTTTACACACTCACACCTCCGCACTAGGATACCCTGTGTTGCAGCTGGCATGGACATACACAAATATG
>DWPT01003960.1:0-13767 GCA_018251895.1 Agathymus mariae mariae
AACAACATAATTGAGATCAGATGATACATGTCGCAACTAACATGTCCTTGGTTAGGATAACATAATGCTCAACATAGGTGTGGGTACAGATTATTACGTTGTAAGAAGTTGTTTCCATCTGGGTTTATCTACAAGAGTTGATTAAAGCAAAAACCACTTAACTAGCTCCTGTATTGCTCGATAGATTTAATTACATACAAGAACACGATGTATATTTATTTATTAATAATCACCTCAAGTTGAAAGATTTTTTTCTCGAGTATGTTATAAAAATTGTACTAGTTAGTTAATGATAACTTGAATTCTTTAATATTTGTACTTTTAAACATACTTTGTACATAAGGGGGGTAATACGCATGATTTTCAGAAGAAAATTCTGACCTTTAATTTATATAGGTATGTATAGTCTCCAGGCGCATATCTTCACTATGTCTAATTATCATAAATCAGCTTTGTTTTTCGTTATGACAAATTCAAGAGGACGATACTATTTCTGAAATTTATCGACCGTCTAGTCCTTGCGTCCTTCTGTAAAATGTTTTTTTTTTATTGTAATTTACAATTTGATGTTCAGAACTATGTGAATATCAAATCATAAATCTCATTATATTACACACATGTTATTGTTCTACCCACATTATGACATGTACGCGGCCCTGGTTGCAGGGTTCGTTCGAGTGCGTCCGTAGCGGGGGCGCGAAGCGGCTGGAGTCGTATGGGCCGTTGCCGCGACGGATGCGGGTGCAGGCCAACGACGACTCGTACGTCGCTACCAAGGATCGCATGGCGAGGACAGTCGCCGCTGAACAGAGCAAATGGTCAGAACTTAACTTGTATATCTATATATTACCACTACAGGCTAAACACCTTAAGACATGAGTTCTTAAACAAGGGCTTCACGAAGCCCATAAAGAAGAGCCTTTTAATACCTCTTTTGATATGAAAGGTCAATGTACAGTACATTAAATGGACACCAAAAAAAAAATTACTAAATAATAATGATTCCCACATATCATCAACCGAACTACAAAACTAAAGAACAAAATGTATTTAATTTAATAACTTACATCGTTTCACGTATGACAGGGATCCGCACAATAAGTTACCTGTATTGAAAAATAATAGTAATGTGTTGTCATTGGTAAATATTGTGACGACAATATATCATTAATTCATAAGGTTATTAAAGACGCAACGATTTGGTGATTGCAACGATCAATTACTTGGAAATCAAAGCTTTTACATTGCGCCTGTGGAATTATTATTTTTCAGTAATTATTGTTTTGGTGTTGGCGTTGCATTTTGGCTGTCATCGTCTAGCTTCAGGGAAATATGAAGAATGTAGAGATACATTAATAAAAAAACATACACTTTACCAGGCGATATTGTAGTCGAGAACTAACATTAATATAAAAAAGATACTATTCCGTATATCTTATTTTCAGCACACGCGTAATAAAGCCTAACCAGACGGAGTTCGGGCGTCGTTTGAAAATGCGCTCGTCACACTCCATGTACTCGACCGGGCCGGTTGCGGCGCAGGTCGAGCGGCCGGAAAGGCCCGAGAGGCCCGACAGGCAGGACCACCGGCCAGACCGACCTGAGAGGCCCGAGAGACAAGATCGGCCCGAGAGGCCTGATAGACCAGACAGAGCGGACCGAACTGCGGTCGTCCCGCCCGTCATCCGTCCGCAGACCTCGCAGCCGACACATCCCCAACAGCAACTACCGCCGCAACACCCGAGCCAACCTCAACGGCCACCGCCCACCTCGGACCTCAGCAGGCGGCCCATAAAGTGAGTATGGTAACAAGCCTGAATTACCTTTTTTATGTATTGTAAGTCTTCTCATATATTATTGTGGTTAATGACAAAACATAAAGCATACTTTCACACCGCTGATTTTATCCGGATTGGTGGACAGATCAGTGGCCAACTCCAGTTGACCCGGAGTCATCTGATATTGGTTAACGAATTCTATCTAAAAATAAGAAATCGTGGTTGCAATTCCATTTGTTAATGATAAATAATTGACATTTATGTGGCCCATTTTTTTTCCTTAGGTAGAAGCAGTAGAATGATTGAATTTCTAGTGTCAAGTTTATTGTTTGGTAAAAATATGAATGGTCTAACTGTATACTGTATACCAATGTATTGACGTGTGTTTTGGAGCGAGTGCTCTGTCATTAATCATATTATTTCTTTTGTTCTGACTAGCCTTATGACGACCGAGTATTTTTCTCGGCACTGATATTTTTAATGTTTCGTCGCTAATCACAACTTCATGTTACTGCAGCACACGTTAAATTGTATCGTTTATATGTTTCAGTGAATATCCTTTGTTTTAAATGTATTAGACTCTCTTCATTTTCTGTGAAAGAATGGAAACATAATTCCTACGTGATTTATTTCCATTTCGTAATTTCCATGTAACTCGGTACATGCATCGCACGTTGAGAAATGATAATTTCGTTATACCCTTATCATTTCCTAACCGAAACGATAAAATACTACAAAGGAAGGATTTTTCCAAGTCTCAAAACGATAAACATTAAAACGATTTTGTCAAATAATTTTCTAATATATTAGTATATATAATCACTGTGAATGTTCAATATTGTAACGAATCCGGCTTAGGGTTAACGGTCTACTTTCCATTATTGGTTTTGTAATACAAAACCTCACTATATGACGATTAGTTCTTAGGACGACTGAGTCATACGCAACCAAGGTTATGCAAACATTATTGTTAAATGAAAACAGCTTTCAAGGTGATATTTCCGTACTCTTGATTGGTTTGTCTCATAAAAAACATTGGTATTCTATCCATTATAGTATCAAACGGATCGAATTAATCGATACTAAAAAGTCGAAACACATTTCACGTGTTAACATTTGTTACATGTAAATTTGTTACCTTTGAGCATGTGCGCGTTTGTACAAATGACAATAATCTACGTACGTAGCCTGACTGTATAATATTTGCTATGTTCCAGAGAAAGACTTATACAATTGTTAGCACTGAAACCTTTCAAGAAGCCGGAACTGTACACGAGGCTCAACAATGGTAAGATTAGTTTCATCACGTGGTCTTGGAGAATGACATACTCAACTTGATTTAACTATCGCTTTGAATCTTACAGAAGGCATCAAGGATAAGGATCGTAGTATGGTGAATAAGATACTGCCAGACATTGGCACGCTCAAGGGCAATTGTTACGAGCTAAAAAGACACGTATGGAACGACGTCAATGAAGACTGGGCGTTCTATACCGAGGAGGAAAAACGCATGCTCAAGAGGTATGATTTGAACTTTTTATGGTGTTTATCATTAACAAGTATGGTTCTTATGCTATCTACAACTACATGGAAACATTAACCACAAAACGATAGTTGTAAAGATAAATAATTGTTTGTGTTACTAGTAGGTTGTGAATTTAATGAAATTAAATGATGTTTGAACTAATGAGGTTTGAACGTGCTGCTGATAAAAAAAACATTGAATATTTTAACCACATTAAGGTTTTCATGTTTATTACAAGTTTAATAGTATCTACAGAATGTTATGTCACCGGAACTGCTACATGATCGTGTATTGGATTCTTACTTTTATCACTCGAAGTAAACGTGTCTCCAATGAGGAATTATAGTTCGTGTTGAAGTATCAAATCCATTTGACGTTAAATGAGGTCTATATAACTCTTAAATATCACAATACATTAGGAATATCAATTAAAACGAATATAGAACTAGTGGAGAAGTTTCTAGAATGTTTACGAGCACTAATACAGTCTCTCAAACTAACATGTCAGATCAGCTGATTGAAAGATAAAGAAGAAAGGTTATTAACGAGAAACAAAGAAACCTGTAGCTTGGACTTACACAAATGTTACATCACAAACACCCGTGACCCGACAACATATAGCACCTGTATTGTCTTAGAAATGGGTTTTTAATTATATGAATTAGTAACATACTAAATTAAATTATTATAGACCAGGCTAACTAACTACGTCGTCAAAATTTAAATTAATGCCCTCGTTGTAAAATGTCCATATAAAATTTTATATTCTATACTGTATGATCAGTTCCGTTGCCCGGGTTAAAAATATCTTTGATATGATATGACCCATAATGTATGTTACTAATAAGTCAAATATCATCTAAATATGTTTAGTAGTTTTACTGTCATACGTAGTTAGACGGGCAGACAGACAAAAATTACAAACAACCTTTTGTTTTGACCGTCATGTCGATGACAAAGAACACCAGCATTAAAATTTACTGATTTTACCCCATTATTATTTCATTATTAGTATAAATGACTGTTCTCCATCAGGCGGAAACCTCAAAACCTAACGCCTCCGCTAAGTAGCGATTCTGCGAATTCTCTGTCGCCGCGTGCGTCGCCCAGCGCCAACAAGCGCACCAGCGGCGCCGCCGACGACGCACCCACGGTCAAGAAGCAACGCATATCGCACTATCGCCGTCCTTCGCCCCCCTCGTCGGGCTACGCCAC
The DNA here is from genome assembly GCA_018251895.1 of Agathymus mariae mariae. Taxonomy (NCBI): domain Eukaryota; kingdom Metazoa; phylum Arthropoda; class Insecta; order Lepidoptera; family Hesperiidae; genus Agathymus; species Agathymus mariae. The sequence continues at coordinate 4,519 of DWPT01003960.1, forward strand.
CACCTCGTCCGGGGAGCGGCACGCGTCCGACAATGAGGATGACAGAACTACCGGTCAGCATCAAAATTTTAAAATCATTTGACCATTCAGGTATTTTGTAGAAACACTCATGCATTATAACCTTCGACTGCTGTATATGATATAACCCGTTTGTGTTCAATGTACGATGTAGTTTCCTTCGGATAACATGCAGTTGGATAGCACTCTACCGCCTGTTGCGTTTGTAGCCCATTTTGTAGGATAGAAACAAATTGGTATGGCGACGTCCTTCCTAGTTCGCATGGGCTTACTTCAATTGAAGGTTTCGAACGTCAATTTACGTTATGCGTGGTATTACCTATAAAACATGAGGTTTCCGAATTATTTCTTGGCTTTCATGGTATGAAATAAAAATGTAACAGTGAAAAAATAATAACGAAGGAAAAGCACTCGCTTCTCATTTATCCTAATAGATATAACAACTGTTGTGAGGTGATTGAATGGAAAAAAGGAAGATCGATATTTACAAATCGTCTTGTCCAACAAAACTTTGGAAAGTCATAATGTAAATAAATGTTCTTGTCTCATGTCGGTTACAAACAGACGACCGCCGCCCATCGTTTTGCATATTGTACTGTTAACTATAATCTTATTTATCGTCTTTAAAGAGAAACATGTCCAAGTCCGATAAGGGGACAAACTAGCCAATTAACTATTGTGTAAGTGAGATACGTCACCAGCTACAAGATAAGTGGTGGCACGCGTCGCGGTTACATTTTATACGTTAAATCGATGAAATTAACTTTTGTGTGGGGTGCGGCTCATAGTCTATACGATTAGACGTAGGCATGTACGCGAAGAAAATGTTTTATAATTTTGTCCTCTGTTTGTCCACCGATATTGTTTAATTTTGTTTTGGTTCGCAAGCTGCTTAAAAAATGTGTAAACATAACGTTGCTTTAACAGTCAAATTGCGACCACTAGACGAAAGCTAGTAATAGTGAACCTGAACTGTTGGGGGATGTGACCCATTTTGGAGGATAATAGGAGCCGCACATTTACCGATTCTACGGAGTTAAGAAAAACTAATGTTGTTCCTTGGCAATAACTGTATAGTCATATGCATAAACGCGAAGATTTTAGAAATGTCATTTTACTTCGCCGATAGTCGAGTGATATACTTTAATGGAACAAGCGCACCCTACCTTGTCTTTATTATCGAAGGGTGTTCTTAAAAAGATACCTGGTGTTATAAAATACCGAACGGTTTCTTTGAGGCTTCTACTTCTACGCCCTTACTATTTATTTTATACCTTCTGTTGTTAGTTGATAGGAGTAATATGAATAGAGTATTAAGTAAGAGTATTATTTGGTAAACTAATTCAAATTAAAATACTTATTATATAAGCTACATAAAATAATATCGTAAATATTTTAAATCAAATAACGTGCATACGTAAATATAAACACACCGCCACCTGCGACTGTACACGTACTGTGTACGTACGTACGTGCGTGCGTGCGTAACGTTGTGTACTTTAGTTACGAATTGACGTCACCAGTAGAACCGGTTAAATATAATTTTATAATGAAAATTGAATCATATACGCGTGAGTTGTTCACATAAAAGTATGCATGTTTACATAGATATTCAACTATAACAGACGGCTTGTATGTGAAACACGTATAGTGCGTTGTTGTTGTTGTTTCATTTTGGTTGAAGATAAGTTATTATTGATGTTTGGAGCAACACATTGAACATTTTATGTAAACTGCTTTTAAAGACGAAGTGTTAAATTATGGTCTTTTATCAGATCTAAGTATCAGCAGTACCGCAGCTATTATTTCGAGGTTCGAGCGAATAGATTTTCGTACAAACTAAGATTTATTTTTATATCAATCGCTGACAAAGGAAGAGACGAGGTACATGGTCGCCGTTACCCATTTACGTCCATAATACCACTCTCATAATGGACCATTCGGTAATATGAAAGGGCGATGCGTTTTTCACTGGCTCTGAAACACTCCAACTGAAATATGTAAGGTACATTTCACGTAGGATTTAAGAAGCTGGTCAGCAACTACCAGGCACATAAAAATTCTAAAATCAAGTAAAATAAAATTTAATCTAAGTTGGTTTTTTCACTTTTCGAAATTAAAATACGGCACCCGATGCTTCAATAAATCCCTACCGTGTGTGGTCCCGCAAGAAGCGGCAAGAAACTCCCAATTTGTTTATTTTTCCTCCTCATAGTTACAGACTACTTATTTACTAATTATGGCTTTATATCAAACTCTTGTCCAAGAAGTGTTGTGTTAAAAATAATATCTTAGTTTGAAATATTTTTTCTAAAGTAAAATGTATATGACATGAATTATAAATTTACATTATGGCATTGTTGTCAATTGTAATGGAATTTTATTATATTTTTACAAATTTTATCAAGCTTGAAATTTCCACCTACCTACCACCATGCACAAGTACCGTTGGACTTACACATTGTGATTTAGAGTTCAGCGCGTTCAAACAATTCGCCGTACTTCTGTTCGAGCCGAGGAGGGTGGCTTCAACTTGTGGATGTATGAAGCCTCTCACTCACAGTTACAGTCTTACGAGACTGCCACTGGGAACTACTTACAATCAAGTGGTTCTTTATTTAACACGACTAGTGTCAGTGATTACAGTTGTAGAATATGTTAATAATATAAAATGTATGATGCCAATTGGTTTCATTGAAATTAACAATATAATTTCCTTCTACAGTTAAAAAGGACAACGGTTACACTCTCAACTTCACCACTGTCAAGGATCTCTGCCCCAGTCCTGTGAAAGCGAACGCGTTTAGTAGAAGTAGTCCAACAGTAGAACAAACTAGTACCAGAGGTAATGTATAATGGTCTGTTAGTACGTGTTCAGTATATATATACTTAATAAAGACATTAAAGTGTATACTTATAAAATGAGACATTACATGAAAAATGCCATTAATTGTTATTAATTAATTAATTAAATTGACAAATGTATCACAACATATTTATTAGAATTAACCTTAAAATATCGTGGGCTCTACTGAAGACGCAATATTATGTAGCATAACCGAATAGATACAACCTCAATGAATGAGTTTTGAGGTCAGAAACGGTAAATATCGTATGATATTTACTTTAATATCTTTTCGATAATAAGGAAAACGTGTTGTTTTAAATTTAATGATGCTGGTTACTGTGGAAACCGGACGTAATACAATTATTGGTTGACTATTACTGTAGGAATGTTTCATATTTACAGTAAAAGACATCACAAATGCGGAACCAATAGATAATACAGCTTTAACGTCGGTGTCCGATGAGAACATGACTGAAATGATAGAAATTGAAAGGTAAGTTTGATTAATCTATTTGATTTGTTTTGTAAATTATTATATTTTACAGTATATAAAGCTTTTTAATAATAATCATAGAATTAAAATAAATTGATAATAATCATACAATAAATTATAATATTGTCAATGTAAATTTGATGAGGATGACAAAGATCACAAAGAAAATATTTTACTGATTTATTTAAAAAAATGCAATAAAGATGACGTAAACTGGTTATTGTTTTTTATATATAATGTAAATAATGACCGTAAACTTATATTTGCCATGAGTAAATAGAGTGAGTGTTCGTTGTTTACGACGTGAGATTAGGTTCATTAGAACGCGTCGGTACAACGTTGGTGCGCGTCGTCCAGTCTGTCCGCACGGTACGCTTGGTGCGACCTTGACGCCTCCTAAATGGAATGTTACCGCGTCTAATGTCATGTTATACTCACAAACTACACTGTCACGTAGTTGGAGCGTGCGGCGGCCGACGTGCGCGACATTTGTGTTATTAGTACTCGCTGAACATGATAAATGCGCAAATATAAACGGAAATTCGCATCTTACATAGGGAATTAGTGTTCGCCATCAGTACAGCGTTTTTAGGTCTTATCAAGTTACTTGGCGTGGTCTCAAACATGACAATGAGCGGATAAGCATACAAACTGAGACTTCTGGTATTCTCAAGTTTTTTTTATTGATGAACATTTTTTTAAATAAAAAGCACCATGAGAGGGGTTCACACATATACTTTATACTTATATAAATGCTGGAACACTATATCGAATATTTTTTGGAAATTTTAGCATAAGGACACTTTGTTATCGTTATCGACACATGTGAACTTTTTTTTTTTCAAATATTGTATGTCTGTCTGATTTTAGATAATTCTTGACATATTTTTGTTAATTATTTAAATATAATTAAGCCTTACAATTGCTGAGAAAAATTGATATTTTTAGATGTTCCATAGCGCAACCGCGGGACAGTACTTACATGTAATTGACTTATATGTATCGTATGATTTATATTTTCCAACACTTCCTCACATCCCCTTTATGATCGTATATGCCGTACTACGCCATACTCCAACCTATTTATTTATTACAATTTAATAATTACAACAATGAGCGAATTAATGGTATTACGTTAGTCTCCACAATTTAGGAACCTGAGTTCGAATCCTGCGCGCATCTCTAACTTTGATATATAAATAACGTAGCGCCTGCTTCGGTGGAGGAAATACTCGTGAGGAATCCTTGAAAGTGCTCTATAGTCAATCAGTTGGAAAGTTGTGAAGCATGTCGATTCACATTTGACGAGTATCTTGGACTACCGCGTCGAAACTAACCGTGAGAGGAGATTTAAGCTCAGTCGTGGGACAGTTGAGTTCTGAGGATGACACATTTACGAATCATTATCAAAGAAAACGCGCATCTCTCAATTTTCTGAATTATTATTATAATTGATTAATTACTTTCTTCGGTATCAGACAACATGCTGTGAGGGATTCTGCATCCCTAAGACTTCTCCTTAATGCTCTTAAAAGTGTGTGAAGTACGCTTATACGCACTTTACGGGTTATACCCTAAATCAGCTTATTGTTAGAGGAGATCCTGGCGCGGAAGTGCAACAGCCTAAATGTTGTAATGATGATTGTGTACTCGTTACGTTGCAGTCAATACCCGGCGATAAGCAGTTCGGTGATGCGGCGCGCGTACAAGAACGAGTTCACGTCGCTGTACGCCGAGTACCGCGCGGTGTACGCGCGCGTCGCCCAGGTGGCCGCGCTGTTCACGCAGCTCGAGGAGCAGCTGCAGCGCGCCGAGCCGATGTCACCGCACCACCGGGTAACGACGCCGACCGTTCTCTTAACTCGCACGTCGACCGGCCTGTTGTTACATTGACGTCCGCCGCCGCCGCACACGATCACCGCGTGATACCGCGTGAATGCGCTCGATTTTATTATACTATAATAATTAAATGAAGTTAAATTTAAATAACATCAAAGAACTTCTATGATGTTTAAAAAAAATTTTTTTTTTCCAAAAAAGTCTTAGTTCAAGATAAGCTGTCATTTCTGTCTTATTACTATTTTCCCAATAAAAAAGGGCCTACAACTTTAAAGACCTTTGTCGAACATTACGATTTAAGCTGATGATAGCTGGTGACTCAGATGCGGGAAGTTCGGATTTCAAGGATCTTCTTTCCAAGACAGTTCTCAGGGGGTCAATCGCCTCCAGGTGACGTTACCCGCTTCTCAGCTGCTTTCGTTTGGTCATATGATGTGTCATTGTTTGGCCGTTGTATCTAGACCACTCCCACTCGACACAGTGCATACTGTAGAGTTTATAATTATGAATATTTCATTTTATTTTTATTTTTGGTATATAAGCCGCTTAATGCGATTTCGATATCCGATTGCCGATAATCGCTAATTATCTCAAATCAAGATTTAGCTTTAGCCATGTTTCTGTCGGCCCTTGTATGTATGTATATCGATATTGCCCGCTTTACACGGAAAAGTATTTAGAGTTTGCGTTTAAAATATTATCTACACCATAAGTAAATTGTTTCTGGCCCATGTTTTCATACATTCAAAAATATTACTTCTCAACATCATTATTCAACAATCAGGACACCGAATACGCGGAGAGATATAAAAGACAGTTGGACGTAGAATATTTACCACCACAGTAATCCTTATCACATATACAAACATTTTATTGTAGCATACTATTGTAGATTGTGATCTCATTAACTTTGTATCAAAAGATAATTGTATATAATATATATATGTATCAAAAGATAATTGTATATGTAATTGTAAATAATATCGCACGTTCGCCTGCGATAAATTAATATTATTATTTTTGATTAGATATTGATTACGATGTTTTCTTTATAATTTTCCTACGTGGGAGTCAACTGTAATTAATTATTTATCGATTTGTAAATTTTGTTTTATTCGTTGAATCGGGTCATCTAATTTTGGTCATGTTTTATGGGTTGTTGTTAGTATATCGAATTATACATTTATCAATTAGATAACAATATGAACTTTATCATAAATTTGCGGCCACCTCGCACGAATCGTGATGCATTGTACCAGCATTATTTTTTAATAATAATAAGCCCATCTATTATAAGTAGCTGATGTAACTTACCTGCATCTACTAACAACCTGTAGAATAACTACACATCATCTATTAATTATCTTTCACACGAGCACAACGACAGAAGATAAACTAATGCTGCTGAGAGCTACTAATAATGAACACACTCTATACACATACGTTTCTATACCGATCGGCTATGTGGCAAATAAATTCATAACACTTACGGCAACTACGACGGGACACACATTTTACAACTGGCAGAACATTTTTTGGAAGTCTGTTTCTAGTCGAGATTATCTATATTAGTCTGTTACATATTTTTAGTCTTCTTTGAGATTGGTTAAATATATATTTCTACTTTAGAAGACTGAGAAACGCTTCAAATGCAAGTGTTGCTGGCTCCGACAACAACGACATCCTTTTTATCAAAACAATGTTCTCGAAGCTACGAATTGACATCGCGGCAAAGTCAGTAGCTATTATTATTAAATTATTGCAATGTAATGTTTTGGGAAATTTGCTAGGCAAATTGGGACGACATGTATATTTACATATAGATCAATAAAAATATGTACAAGGAACAAGAATGTTTTCAATTTGCAGCTACGCTATCGCACTCGGCATTCTTATTGTTTTCGTCTGGTTGGTGTGTAGGAAAATACATTTTTTTATATCGATTACTAAATATTATCATACAAAACGTTAATGTGGTTGACATATAGTGATGATATTTTGTGTTTGTAAACAGAGCATAGAGCAGCGCATCGTAGAGGAGTACCAGCGCGTGCGCAACGACGCGACCTACCAGCGCGAGAGGCGGCGCGTCAACTACCTGCACCGCAAACTCAACCATATCAAGCGGATGGTGAATCATTACGATCACACCGTGAGTGGAACTATTTCTTTATTGTACATTAGATAGATTTGGAATGAAAAGCAGCATGTATTAAGTAGATGGATGGCCACCACTCGCCGTAGAGTAAAAACAAGTCGATATTCAAATCTAGCTGGAGGAGACTCTCGGTACTGTTAATGCTTTGTTTAAATTGTTTTTAAAATCGAAATTCCTTAATTTTCGTATACATTCAATAGTGTAATATACATTCAATAGTTCAATACGTATCTTTGCCAAATTTGAATTTAATTCGTGAAGTAGATTAGGAGAAAGTACGTTGTTGTATCGAGACCCGTGCACCATCTTAAATGTTATTGAATGTAGGACATATGTTTACACAAACAGCACCTTTTGTCTTGCTGATGTGTAGAGGCAACGGTGACCGTTTACCATCAGATGGCTCGTCTGCTCGTTTGTCGGCTGTTAACATAAAAAAAAAAACAGTAATGTATAATCCACCGAAAATTCAATTGTTGAAGTATTTGTCGTGTGTAAAATAAACAAGTCCTAACTCACCAAATGGTAAACAGTAAATCTGTCTGTATAATTGTGCCATACGCATGACCCAGCAACTGAACGATAGAATAATGTTGACGAATGTTGGTCATTGTGATTTTCACGTTTCAAGTCTGTAACACGGCTGAAGGACTACCGGGACCTGCCGGTGAGTAAATTTCGTTACGTAAATTTTTGCTACATTTTATGTATGACAGGACTTTTCATAGTTGATGTCATTATTTACATTTATTTATTTATCGTGTCATTGATTTATCGACCTACAAATTTGTCGTCGGAGGAGTTGTCTGTACAAGTGCCTCAGTTTTAATAGTAGAATTCGTCTTCATAAACATTAGCAGTACGGCTTGTGTTATGAATATTTGTATTAGGTATTTAGATATTCAGAATTTTGTTTAACAATAATCAATAAGGAAACAATTAAGTTAAATAAATAACTGTAGCCGAGTGTTCACTTGTAACACTATAAGTAAATGTTGTGTACTTTTGTTTGTGGAACGTGCAGTCGGTGTTCGTGAATCTAACAACCTTGACCGAAATAACCACACGGAGCAACGGTGAAAGTTTAAGTAGAAACCATTTTGGAGTTTTTGTGCGGAAGGTCGTTATGAAACTTACGCTTTGGACGACTTTTCATACTTAGATAATGGATAACAATGTTTAAGAATTTATAAGTGTTTCGAATTCGATTCAGAGGTTCTTCTGTTATGTTAATTGAAAATCATGCAATTTTAGATTGTTCGATTTAACTAGAGAAATACTATTCCAGGGGTAGTTCTCCACGGCATGGTGATTGAGTTATGGCATCCAATAATCTCAATCGATATTTCTCCCAATATCCATATAACGTAGTTGAATGGCAATGATCGGTCTGCAAGGTGCTTCTTCACTTGCTCGATCAACTTCCGTCGTTGAAACATGTCGTGACATTAATATAATCGACCGTTATCTATCTATACCGTTGAGATGGTATTGTAATATACAGATCATGCTTAATCAATTCAGTTTCACTTCGACACATGATAGCTACTATCGATTGAGAAGTGTATCAATGGTGCATGCCGATTGAATCAAATCGATTAGGAGGAGAATCATCTTGATTTCAGTAAAGGAACTTAGTACTTCTGTCTGATTTATAAAATGAAAGTCAACTAAATTTTTCACTTCTATGTGTCATATAGATATATATGCAGAGAGGGTGATGTCTGAGCAGTTGTTAATTTACCATTCGATTGTTACAGCGCAACCTGAACCCGGAACGAGTGTCGGCCGCGAGCACGACGCAGGCGTACTGACACGCGAGCACGTCGCCGCTCGCCCGCTGTCTCTAGCGCGCCCGCCGCCACTCCCAATCGCGCCCCTCGCCCCCCGCCC
>DWPT01003961.1:0-13767 GCA_018251895.1 Agathymus mariae mariae
ATATATATATATAATAAAAATAATAATCCCTGTCAGGAAATGACTAGAGTTCCATCGGTCGACGCAAAAGTTATTACCAAATGGGCAGCAATATCGTAAGTTAAATAATTATAATTCTATGTAACATACTTATAAATGTATTTATATTTTATAGAAGAATTAAAATCCACCCTCAGAAACCATAAACATGGAAACATTGAACTTATAAAATGCGTGTTAAAAATTAATAAGACCTATTTTGGATGCTATGTCTATTTGTAAACGTAAGGAATGGGTTGAAACTCAGGTCTTTTGCATCACATGTACAATATACCTGATACCTTTTTCTTCTTCAAATCAGGGTCAGGCAGTATGGCTATCTGCTCGTTGATATATTCCATCATCTCATTCTCGATGTGACTCACAATGAACTCACCACTTGTCGTCGACATTTGCCGTCCGGCTACCATGCCTGAAGACAAACAAGAAATATTATATATAAGTTGAGTGAACGTGAATGAACGGCAATAATCATTTATTTAATCACCGCTATATTATGTAACTTTGCATTTTTATAGGTGCCTAAAGAAAATTTGCATTCTGGACACTTGACCTACATCCCTAATCTACATAACTTTTTTAGATATTGCTATATTCATGTGAGTAATGATAAAAATTGTTTTTTTTTAACGTATTAATGAGTACATTAATAATTATTTTGTTACATTAGAAATGAATATGATACTGTTTATGTTTGAATGCCTCAATATATTCAAACATAATCGGAGATTGTCTCCGGCAGGTATGGTATATATGTCGAAAAAGTCAACTTAACAAATAAACTCTTCCGGATAAGTAATGCTGGTATTCAAAAATTATAATATGATGTGTTCAATTTAAAGAAAAAGTGAACTCTAACCAAGATCGTAATTGGCAGATTTAAATCGATTTACAATAGAGGAAATCTCCTCGAAGGTTCGTTCTAGATCTTCACGACGTTCTTCTCGGTTCTGGTAGCACTGAATGAGAAGGAAAAGATCAAGGATTAGGATCGGGAATTTAGGTAGCATATTTGGAGCTTCTTAAATAGAACCCATGATTTCTATTTATTTTTAAAACTCTCTTTTATTCTAAATAAAATCTAAATTTATGAGTATCCGAACGTAATTTTAATAATGTTTCAGTTCACTGAGGTATTTATTTGGCGCTCATAAACGTAAGTCAAATAGTATATTGCAAAAACGAGTTAGCCCAAATCTAGCATTAGGTATCACCACGAAGGCAATACTTGGTTCTACAAGACCACAAGACATTACTTGTTTCAAGTTTTGTGCAAACGGTAAAAACTAAAATGTTAAAGCAGATAAGTGGTTTAACAAAGTAAGTTGGGAAAAATTAAGCAATAAAAAAATATGGTAATATAAGTAGCCTATATACTAAATTAATATCGATTTTAAAGTCTCAAATATTTGATCCAATATCACTTATATATTATTGTAATAAATTCAAATCAAGAAAAGAAGTTACATCATGAACAAACTCTTGAACTGTTTCGGATTCATGTTGTACTTCTTCCTCTTTTACTTGTTCTACCATCGTCGTCGATTTCGCCACAGCGTCTGCTGGATATTCTTCTTCTACTAATTCATCGATTATTATCGGAACTGGTTCACCTATTTTATACATGTACGTTTTGAATTTTGCCGAAATTACATAATAATTAATATTGTTAGTTATTTAACTGCGGGTAGAACATAGAACTTATACAGTAGTATAACTAGCATAGAGTAGTAGTATAATAGTATTACAGTCTAACGAATACTTCTAGTCGGCCAACTAAGACATGAAGATAAGTTAATCACGAGGGACGTGTGAGGTGCGAAGAGTTCTCAGATTTTGACCAACGTTCGGAGCCGAGTGTTGAGGGTTGCCTTCATTGTAACTTATAAGCAATACTCTCGGTATATTTTTTTATTTAGTTGTAATCCTATTTTGTATATTCTGACGACCCTCTGAAAATGTCGTTTTGTCTGGACGGTGTCGCCTTTAACTTCGACATAAAGGGTAATGAACCTCTGCGTGTTTTTGGATTGGGCAATATTAATTTCTACCGATACGACACACTTTATACTCTACTTGAAAATTACTATGTAATACTTAAATTCTGTTTTATTAATACAGTTACCTATATAAAAATACCTGATCAATGCATGGATCGCGTCGCGGCCGTCCATTGTCAGTTTTAATAGAGAAATCAATCATGGCACGCATAATAATGAAAATTTACACATACCCTATTTTTTGGATAATTTTAATTAAATCTATACTCAAACAGGCTTGTTGTTGTGGATAGCATAAACATACGTAGACGTAATTCCATAAATATCAAAACCCCGAGAACAGACTTTCATTTGTCACCTAAATATTTACTTGCACGAGGAATTAAATTCGGCAGAGCAACAGGCTCTGAAAACCATTAATCGAGATATTGGATCTCCTAAATAATTTGGATAAAAAGTTTCGTGTGTTCCAATATTTTCATAAACATTAAAATGGGTTGCAACTGTTTTTGTCTTTTTGTCGTATTGTTGTATAATTAGTCAAAAAGCGAACACTATTTATTCTTGGGGTATGGTATGAATATTGACAGTAAAAATGTTATCGTCTCTAAAAAGTAAGAAAAGAGACCACAAACTGTCACCGGAATATTTTTCTTTACCGGGAGTCGGACCATTAACCCTTCGTTAGGCAGGCTCACCGTCAAGGGATCATGGTTATCTAAATAATTGATATTTTCACCTGTATTACAAATTCTGTAAAATGGTAAAGGATAGAATTTATCTACAAGTTGGTTTCTCACGTTGCTTGTACATTTCTATTGACGCATAAATAAGTACACCAAGCCCTATAAAAAAACATAACATCTAACACCACATTTAAGGTTACTTCTACTACTACATTTAAACGTTTCCTCTTTAAAATACTACAGATTAGTGTTCTATAACCATAAAACTTGTAAGGTATTTCGTTGTCATCTTCATCTAGAACTTTTATTTGGATTCCTTCCTTCTTTTTCTGTACTTTTTCTTTTTCTTCTTTTTTTGGTGCTTCTGGCATGAGAGAATGTAAGAGATGAAAATTAATTAGAATGCGGACATCATTTGCCAGCGCGAGGAGAAATTTAATATTTTCTACTGATAAGTTGACATGTCTGTATGGTACTTGAGGTGTTTTACGAAATTCGGCCCTGGGGGTGATGTCGCATCAGCGGGGAAAAGTTTTGTTTTATCAGCCCCGGAAGCCAACTATCGGCGACTAACGGGCAAATGGCAATAATCAAGTTTAATTTACTTCGGTAGATATCCACCAGCATAGCTATATATATATATATATAAATAAGGATAGTTTATAAATTTATATATTATTACGGATAATGAAATTTGAAAATGAATACAGACGACTAAATTATTCTCATATGTACTTCATGTACATATGCATTTCAATTGTTTACGTTGCCGATTATCTTCGTTGTTGACAAAACTTCATATAGTTGTCACTTACCACTAGTGACAATTAATTTTAATAACGTTGTTAATTTAGATAATTTAGAGAAACATGTTTTGAGCCCGCAACTTCTAGCGGTAAATTATAAAAGACTAACCTTCTTTAGTTGCACTTTGAGATGTCAGCTTCGCAGCGCTCATCTCGCGGAGTTTTTGCTAGAGAAAAGAAAAAAGATTTGAATTAATTTGCTCATAAAACGAAGCTACCTTTACTGACTAAGATTTTACATTACAAATATACAGTTTTGTTTGTTCACAAAACAAATATTTATATCTTTTCCAATTACTCTTCTAACTACAGGTAATCTGGAAGATATAGTTATCAGTGTTAAGATCAGCGTTAGCATATTTCCTTATCCGTTAATTATTTGTGTTTTTCGTTATTCGTCGGTGTTAAATCAGGTGTATTATTAATTATTCATATAATATAATTATAAATGAGCATAAAGGCTATTTGATGTGAAGTATATCTCATGAAACGGGTCATATTCGCTCACTGACATCTATAACACCAAAGGTAAACGTTGGGCAAAAAGGAAGCTGGTAAATCGCTTATTACTAGCCCTACGACAGCGAGTAACAAAAAACGTTAGAAGTTTATTTGTATTATTTGGGTTAAGTGTAAAGTGTAAATTCATATCTATGTCCGTAATGTTTTCATCATTGCGCATAGTTGAAATATTGTATATTTTTTCACTTTGTAATAGATAAATTATTGACAACTAACTTCTACGTCCTCGCTTGGTGCAGCCCTTCCTGGAAATGAATAAATATTTTTAACACCTTCAATGTCCACTCAGTAGATGGCTGTTGCTGGATTGAGCAAAAAAATGTGTTCCTATGGTCAAATATATTAAAGTCCAGCTAATTTGTTACACATCCCCTTTTGATTCAGGATGCAGTTTTAGGCTTTTAGGGAAATTTAGTTATTTGTTTGTGATAATAACAATACATAAATTAAATAAAAGTATTATCGTATCTTTTACTCTACTTCTAACTCAGTTGTCTTAAGTTATTTTTTAGATCAACTTTAGCCTTAATGCTAATAAAAGGAAGAAAACTTTGGTATTTTATATCATAACCTTTTCGTTCTCTCATAAAATTCTCCCTCTCGATCTGACTAGCTCTCTCTACTGACGGAGATCTCTCTATTTTGCCTAGTACTGGCATATTCAGCTTCAAACTGAGCCTCGTGCTGCGAGGAACCGCGGAGTCAATTATAGTTAGCTCGCGAAACTCGCGACAATCTGGCCAGAATTCGTTCGAAGTCTAGAGGACAAAATGTTTGTTTAATTATGTTTGGTTTGCTTCTAAGAAGATTTGAGATAAAAAGGGCCAAATAGCAAAATGGAAGGAAGCTTTGATCGTTCCTGTTTACTTCCACTACAGGAAGACGAGGAGGTGGCGAAGTTCTCTTTGTCAACATTATGGACAGATTGTGAATCTTGCTCATAATGAAAGAATTAGATATCTTTGGTGGGAAACGTCCTTTACGTTTATATCTTTTTACGTCTTTTTACGTTTCCCACCAAGATAATATAAATAATTCAATTGAACATACATTCATTTTGTTGGAGATAGTAAGTACACGTTGAAAAATTAAATCGGCTATACATATGCAATCATCATAGTGACAAACGCCACACACCACTGATAATTTAAAACTACAGTTATTTACCTCTGACGGTGTCTCCGCAATAGAGTTCACTGTTTCCTCCTCCTCTTCTACTGTGTCGGGAGGCGGTGATTCACCTGAATTGAAAATACATAACCTTGATCTAGTATTATCATTTCCTCTTTTATCGAGCTGAACATAAAATACACAAGCTGAATATAATATGGTCTCCAAGTACTTTCTATCTTTCTAATATATATTATTTTCTCTAACTTCAAACCTGCTCTTAATTGAACTCAATTATTAATGTGCTCGAAGCCTTTTCATTTTACTATGGCTGGGAGATGAATTACGCGTTTTATTCTTGCGCATATACGTTTATATATGGAACTTGAGGAATATTCCCTAAAACGAGCAGTTCCCTGCTCTTATCGTAAAATGCCACGGGAACGTTGTTGCATTATATATATATACATATATATATAGGCCACATAAGAGTTTAATAATAATAATAAAATGCGTATAACATTTATGTCAGGGTATCCTACAGCGGAGGTGTGTGTGTAAGCGATTAAAAAAAAATTGAAACCAAACTATTCGCATTCAAATGGTACTGATCATTCTTTTTTCAGTTTAAGCGGCAGTCTACTCGCTGGACGAGAGGATCAATCGACCCAACGAAATTATCCAAAATTGCTCAACGGTTTAATCAGGTTTACTAAGTATTTAAATGATTAAAAATACGACTCTATGGACCATGAATTATAAATAATATCATATTTATCGAGCTATAATTCTATTAAAGATCAATTACCCTTTTATAAGTCATCGGAACGTCAAAATGTCACACGTTGGTGTTTCCATTTCATTAAATTAAATTCACATTTCCGATCATACCAAGAAAACTAAACGATTTGACGCCCACTTTAAATGATTGTAATGTATTAATTGCCAATAATAAATAACAATTAATCACAAGAAAACAAATCTACATAAAATATTCACTTTAAATGAACACAACAACGATGACGCCATCTGTTGGCGGCTTGGTAAAGCCCGTACAAATAAGCGGACATAAAATAAAACAACCAAACAAAAAATTTGCAATAAAACTTAATAATTTTAGTTCATCCGAATAGTAAACTATCAAGAAAAGGCAACCACCGATAGGTGACGACAACCCGATTTGATATATATAATAACCTTTGCAAAATGTGACACATATATGATCATCTAGATTTTTCTCCAGTTCTCCGCTCAACTCGTCTTTAGAAGTTTCCCTATTTTGATTTTCTCGTCAGTTAAAGGTGTTCATGGCGTTAGGCCATGTAAAAAAATCATGTTTCAGAATGTATTTTTATCTTAATATATGTGGCTGTAAAATGACCGATTTTACAAACTTCTTTTTTAGGTGTTTATTTATGTATGCATGTTTGCTACACAGCCTCAATCATGTTTCTTGTGGGAGCAAGTGGCCGCATACGACGGCCGAGACGGGGCCCCGGTCTGTCTCGTGGTGCACGACAGTGTACAATGTGACGGAGTTTTTGCTCATGTACGTTTATTTGAAATAATAACTGTTTAATCGTCTAAATAACAGTCACAGAATATTGTCATATTTAATTAGTACCACATTTCGGAGCACATACTGACCTAAAAACTGATATTAATAGACCAATGAGAACACATTTCAATGTAATTTAGTATTTAGTAATGTAGTAGGAGTATTATTTTGCAATGCAAGCAATGCTGTGATCGGATGGAGTCTGCCTGTGAGTATGTCATATATTATTACTATATATTTATAATTATATTTTATATATTATTTATAATTATATTAGATTAATATGTATTACTGGAGGAGTTCTGGGTTCGATTTCGGACCAGACTTGATGTGGCCGATAAATATTTGCTTTTGGATCATACGAGTACGTTGTGCACAGGTATGAGTGTGGTAATGTTAAAAAAGCGTATTAAAAATATCATTATAGTAATATTCGTTAATAATCTTGAGGGCGTGAGTGCCAGTACTCTCTGTCTATTTTCTCTATTATTTCTTGGCTGACAATACATCAATGATGCCTTTTGTGTAACCAGTGTCTAATTGTCGACGGCGACCACTTGCCATCAGGTGGCTCGTCTAAGCAGACGAGCTTTAGAAGCCTAAAAATAATATTTTAAAACTGTATTAAATAGTTTATCGGGTAAATTGTTATTGTCAATCGATACCATCGAGATCAGGTGGTCCAGAGCCCGGCGTCTTGTAACAGCGGAGACCTGATGCTGTTCCTTATTATCTGTTCCGCAGGATATAAGACAATTAGGAAAGTTTTGGACTTTAGCTGGCTGTATGGTGATTAATGACCAGCGCATTTTTACCTACTTATGTCAAAGCAGCGAGGTACATTATAGTACCGATATTTTAAATTTGGCGTGTTTGGTCCAAATCCACTAACCGCATAGGGTACTGTTATATCTCAGTAGCAAATGCGCATTAATTTGTTTCGCTGTTAAATTTACAAAACGATTTTAATTATCGTTTCATCCAGTGCTCCTAGTCTACAACTTGCGCCAGTCAAAAGTGATCGGTCGAGTTTGGTAACGGGCGTTAGTGTCAATTCGTAGTTAGTTTCGTGAGTGATGTGTCTCGGATAGTACATTAAATCGGTCATTGCTGGTTGTTCTCGATAGGTATCAATCGTTTGGCGACGTCTGCAATATCTGACCTTTAAATTGTCTATTTAACTTACCCCCGCCATCAATTCGCTTATTAGCACTCTGGTGAACTATGTTCCTGTATCTTACAAAGAATCCCTTTTTAGGATACTCGTACGGACTTGGTAACATGTGACAGATGAGAAAGTTGTTTGTATGTTAGGATGGCAAACGATAACCTAAGTATTTTGACTCCCGACAGCATGTAACATGTCGCTTTGGACATTATGTGTCAAATAGGCTTTCAATAAATATATCGTAAACTACGATTGATTAGTTCATTAAGGCTGTCCAGTGACCAGTTGAGTTGGTGATCTCCGGTTTTTAAACCTTCGTGATGAGCAACTCGCAGCACGCAGGCGGTCCGGCTCACCTGACGCGGCTGGCAGAACTTATGCATAGATTTATTATAGGATATGTAGTGAGTGTCAAACAATCTTCTCCTAGTTAACTATAACTACTCGTATATCGATCCAGTGCTGGGTTGTAGTCTCGATTCACAAATTCAAAGTGGTCCAGAAACAACTTTAAGTTTATTGAGCAAACAGTCTATTTGTCTATTTGACGGTTTGGCGTGGTCGAAGATCAGTGCTCGATTTTTCATATATTTTAAAGTTTACATTTAGCCAACGTGCCTGTGTTGGGATATGTAGAGAAAATTAACTGTAGCATATTTCATTGTGTGTTGTGGTGTGGTGTTGTGAAACTGTAACTGAAACAGACTTTTCCTTGTTTCTCATATAACACCGCGGCGACCCATTTTACAGCTACAGCCTTTTCGTTAATACAAAGGTAAGAAATTATTATGTCGAATAAAAAAGGTCTTACTGACTTCATAACAAACAACCAGCCTAGAAAGCTTAATTTGCGCTTTGAAGTACAATTTTTGTAAGTAGTAATCTCATATTCATAACCCAGTTCCCCTTCCCCCGTGACCCCCGTGAAATATATTTTATTAATGATGTTTTTTTATATATTCAGGTGCCGAGAGGAACTTCGTGTTGAAACAACTTAACTTCGTTGGGTATGATGGAAATAACACTTAAGAGTTCCTGATTGCATATTGTATTATAAATTGGGCACCGACCGTAATCGTTCGAAGTTTTCTTGACTCCTCTGCCTCATTTTCAGTGTGCAAGCATTATCCTCATGTCGTTATTTGTTTATCGCGCGGCTGTCTTAAAATGCTTTATTAATTAGAAGTGTGAATCGCTCTTTGACACAGGAAATTGATAACCAGAAGGGTTTGTCTGGAAACCATTGAATTCAAGAACCCTAAGACTCGTCGGACAGGCGCTAATTAGATGAAGAAATAATCCAGCCGTGATCACTATAGGCTGACAAATTAATTTGAGCGGTGTTTTTGTAACGTGTTCTAAGTTAATATATTTTATAAAACCAAACTGTCTGTACCGTTTACATTTATCTCGCAGGAATATTTCTCCTCGTATGTACATCGATCGATAACTCAATTTTCCTTGGGCTTTGAATTGTACCAATCCTGAAAGTCGATTGAAGAATAAGCTGCAAGACGATTTGAGGAACTGATATATTCCTAACTATCTTGAGTAGGTAAGTAATAAAATTATTTGTTATATATCAGCGGATAAGCGGCGACCTCTGAAACAGATTTTATAAAGATTATACTTATTTGCAGATAGTCACGTACGTAATAAACGCCGATAAGATATTAAATTTAGCGTGATACATTGGAATGTTTGTTATCAATGTTGTCGTACAGTGAAGTCATTGATCTATAGAGATATTGATACTTCCTTGGCGATAATTTGTTTTATTTACTCCACGGATTAATTGACGGATACTTAAGTAGACTTAGGTAAACGTCTTGCCCTGTCCGACTTCAAGTATTCGCCGCGACCTGGAGACCAATATCTTTGATACTAGGATGTTTTAAAGCGATATCTGACTGCCAGTAAAATTCCCTTGGATTCTTGGCAAGTGCTCGGCAAACAGAGGCCATAATGGCGTGTTACTGTTAATAAAGTTTCTATCAAGATAACCTTGATGTCGACCGCCTTGTTAAAAGGTTCCGCCCCAAATGTACTTATTGTTGGCCAATCGCCTTGTTAAAAAGACCTACCCCAAACCGACTTATTGTTACACTTAAAATGGAACTGGCCAGTTGCACTGTCATCCCTGTAGCGGGAATTTCAAAACCAAATAACAGTTTTCCAGTCACCTGTGCTCACAACACTCTAGCCAGGTTCACCATTGACTGATACGTCAAGAAGGACACTATTTGCCGAGTCTCTTCTGTGTGCTTTGCTCCAGCATTCCTAAAACATAGTTCAGCCTACACGACTACAACGCAAATTTAATTTAGGCCATATAGGGGCGGCCTTGCATACTCCCCTCAACCACGAAAGAAGAAAGAATCGAAAGAAGTCAGCCTGCTTGGTGGGTCATTTATATTATTATTGGTATTATTATCTTTCCGTGAAGCCTGCCTGGCTAGCTCCCACCCTCCTGTTTGAGTCAGCCGCCAAACGACTCATCGTGTTTCGGTTGGGGGCTTGAGAACCAGTACTTTCTTTCTTACCTTCTTCCCATTTCCTGGGTGACAACGCATCAGTGATACCTTTGGTCTTGCTAATGATCACAGGAGACGGTGACCATTTATTATCAGGCGAATCATCTGTTCGTTTGTCGGCTATTTACATTAAAAAAATTATAGAGTTCTATAAGTACTGTTCTTTATCCAATATAATCATGCAGATATCGCGATACCTGAAGCAAAGATAACCGTATGTTTGGATAATTATATATAACATGTCTACAAAATTATAAGTGAACTCCAGAATTAATTGCGTTGTAGACTTTTCTGCGTTATGTAAGTTTCGTTATGAGTTAAAATACCTCATAATTGCGCCAATACATCTGTTTTTAAGAGAGCAATAAAATTGAATACAAGGTTCTGTATTCAATTGGTAATTATTTTGTGACTTTTTAAAATTTAGAATTTTTTTAGAGAATACAATGAAAAACTCCTGCCTTTTTCTTTTTCTCGTACTTCTCGTACTTTTTCTTTGTAAGAAAGTTTTCTTTTAATGTTTTCCTTCATCACAGTGATAATATATTTTTTGATAAGTAAACATGAAGTGTTTAAACACATGTATCTATACCATATCTCTGGTCTATTCGTACAACTTTAACTTACACATATCACATCTACAATGGGAGTGTGGGTTCTCCAAGACAATCTTCTTACAACTTCTTACAACCTATAGAACGAATGGACTCCCTAGAAGTAGCAACGAGTCCATGATGTGTCACACCTACAGTCCTATTCAAGATGTGATCAGTTAATCATCCCTGGACATCACAATACCGAGCTGACTCCATACGAGACATATGACCCTTCCATCGGAGTGCACAAATGATGTGTGTTATCGGTCGGTATCAATAATATCGTTGCGTGTCGAG
Source organism: Agathymus mariae mariae (assembly GCA_018251895.1). Lineage (NCBI taxonomy): Eukaryota > Metazoa > Arthropoda > Insecta > Lepidoptera > Hesperiidae > Agathymus > Agathymus mariae. The sequence goes on from DWPT01003961.1 coordinate 11,317, forward strand.
TGGCGGCCGTCAGCTATCCGCGGCTGGTTTTTGCGAGCGTCGGATCTGTGCAGGTGCGTCTCCGGCCCCGTCCGATAACATAAGTGAGTAGAACAAAATATCTAGAATTTATTAATTGATAATCATCGCAATTTTTTAACTAGTGCTCATTTAACGTCTGCATGTTGCGTCCATATAATTATGTTCCGTCAATATAGGCGTTTGTGTTGTCAAGAGGTTCGACCATAGATGTGCGGCTCCCAAAACCGTAGATGAGGGGTTAAAGGTTTATGTTGGAGTTCATTTCTTTATAGTTTTCTCATAATACCGCTGATAATGGTTATGCCATACTACACTACACTACAGCTCGTTATATACTATAGCCCACAAGTATAAAATAGAAGTTAATGCACGTTTATTTTATTCACTTACTAGCAAGGTGCCCTCGCATATGTTTTAAGACGGGGGTTTTCTCTTTTCTGAATGACAAATATATTAATTTATAACTTGTTATTTATGGATGGATTACAATGAAATGAAATATTAAGTGAAGCTTCCATTACATTATTAAACACCATAACGTAATAGGTTAAGCCGTTTCGGAGATTACCGCGAACAAACGTACAGACATACATATAAACTCTAACAACTATTGTTTTGGGTTCTGTTGCGTTAATAAGGGCCCGTAATAATATTTTTTCTTATATTTCCTTCATGTATATAAAGAGATCAGTTATAATATTATTATGTGTATAGAAATAGATTTTGTATACACAATAAAATTACAGGTAAAAAAACATGTATGAAAAGTTTGTGACAAGGACATCATTTTAGGTAAATTTACTATATAAAGACCAATAAATCAAAATAAATATGCTACTTTATACTTAATATATATATTATATTAATCCATATTATACACATACATCACTGAAAATTGGTTTCAAATAGTGTTCATGCACAAGTTTCTTGAAAGTATTCTTAGTGCGAGTTTTCAAAATATGCTCAGGTAAGTAGTTGCAGAGTAGTGCGGCCTGAATTGTAACGGATTATTGGAAAAAGTGCGGCTCGAATTGCATCGGATTATCTCAAAATGTCGCTGCTATGCGGCAAGTAATGATTCTTGGGTTTGATAAAGAGCGAACTATTTTATCATGATTCGTGTGACGTCAAGGGAAACTCTCGCTAAGATAGAAACAAGAGGATGGATAATTTAAGATTGAATATAAAATAAATAGTATGTTAGAGCATCGCCTCTGACGAATAGTAAGCCATTTCACATGATTGAATAAAAACTCAAAAGTAAAAACAATTATTTCTTACATCAACACTAAATTTGAAACTAACTGCAATAATAACGTATATACCGAATTTACTTCATCTCAGTTTGTCAGAAAACAACTGAGTATTTTTATTTTTAAGTACTAGAAGAATGATCTGATTTTCAGTACAGCCTAATCGTAGTAACGATATAGGCATTACTCTTAACATTGATTGTGATAAAACTGCCATTTGACATTATATCTATAACAAAAAGATGAGGAAAACCGTTAGAATTCAAAAAGATATAACTAATGTTTGTTATTGATATCCAAGTGACTTACAGAATGCAGTCTTAATGGTGTTTAATGGCTATGTAAATACGTAGTCGATCATAGATAAGAATTTTATACGTTATTAGTCTCCCATCCCGACTTCGTTCGGGTTGAAGAAATATTTATTCCGAAATAGTATACCTTTCAAATGGTGAAAGAATTTTTGTAAATAGGTGCCGCTATTTCCGATATTATCCTCGGGATACACACAATAATACAAAAACCCCACACTTTATGTGTATTATAAATATAACAAATACATATTACATGTATATTAATAAAGATGAGCTCCAGATTGAAATGAAACAATTCATTTAGAATTGTTCCCAGCTATTACAGAAAAGAGCAGTACGCGCCATTTACAACCTCAGGCCTAGGGATTCCCTTAGAGATCTTTTTAAAGAAATTGATATATTTACTGTAGCATCACAATATATTTTAGATAATATTATGTACATTAACAAATACTCTGATAGTTTTTTTAGGAAGAGTAATGTTCACAATATTAATACTAGGAATGAGGCTAAACTGATTGTTCCAAATTTCAGACTTAGCAAAACTGGTGGCTCTTTCATAAGTAGATGTTTGAATAATTATAATAAAATTCCATTACGATTGACAGAAATGTCACATTGTAAATTTAAGGCTCACGTTAAAGGCGTTCTTATGCGGAAAGGTAAGACTGCTTGGACATGAGTTTAATATTAGGCCAACTCATAGCCATAAGTGAGTTCTGTAACTGTGAGTAGGAAAAAAAAACTTCTCGGGAGTTTCTTGCCACTTCTTCTTCCGAGACCACTCACGGTAGGGATTTGTTGAAGCGATGACGTAGTTTGACGCTAGAGAATTGTTTTTAAATATCAACATAATAAATATT
>DWPT01003962.1:0-13766 GCA_018251895.1 Agathymus mariae mariae
GTAGGAAGTAGTCAAAGTGTAGAATAGCAGAAACCATAATTCTCAAAATTCTTTCCTCCTTTATAATAATAATTATGTTCTTATTTATGCATATGATATTAAATAATTTATTTTCGAATAAAAACCAAGCGAATGTAAAATTAAGTAGTGTAAGATTCTGGTCTTCATAATTTAAATTCGTCAGTTTCATAGTAAGGGTTTAATTTTACTGGATTCGATTTTGAAAATAATTGTATAACAACGTTCAAATTGAAAATTGTATAGTCCCAATAAGTATATGACACGAACAGGACTGCATGGTGCTGACACTATATAAGGCATTCATGGATCAGGAGTAGTTCATTTTTTTTACTGGAAGAAAAAAAAAACATATATTAATCTGTTCGGTTGAATAAATTACTGCATAACTACGAATATTACGGTTACTATTGGATCGCTTATTATCATATTGAGAACTACCTACACTAGAGGATACAATTTTAACCTAGCTACCGTTCTACTCCTGGCAGTACCCAATATCAATTATCGCAGTCGATCACTTACGATATACATTCTATATTGTTTTCCTTAAAAAATATTTTATGATAGATTTAGCGAAAATTATTTACTTATGACGTTGAATTAATATCATCAAACAACGACAGCTTTAACGCTTATAAATAACAGTTTCTATCCTTCTTCCTCACCTTCCGTTCTACTTTTCTTTTTACCACTGACTTTCAATTGGCTTACGTACGTCACCGGCCTTGAGCTTTTAGAATCCAGCGGCTTCCTACTGTTTTCTTTTAACTCCCAGTCCAGCTATTGGAAGGTTGTGTGTTTACTCAAATCTTTATTCCCCTCGGGATAGTCTTTCGATCTATGTTATATCTATTAATTAATAATTTTGAAACATCGAAGCCTTGATATTTTGATTGTGCAATTATTTTGCGTAGTATACTTAAAGGTTTTAAATTTACAGTCTCTTACATGAAGTTTACTTACTGCAATCTCTGTATAACTCAAAAGCACGTTCCGTTTTTGCAAACACGCCCCTTTGACTCAAGGACTGCGTTCGACCTTCGCAGGTGGAGCGGACGCAAAAGGCGGTTTGGAAATAAAAAATATTATTGCTAAGAAAGCAGTGACCTCAGAACACTTGAGCTTTTAAAAAGGATCAAGTTCTTTATGAAATAACGAGGTGGCAAATTGTAGGAACGATTACATTGGGGAAAAGTACTGTAAAATGTTTTACAGTTTCAATGATATGCTATATTTCACTGGCAATGAAATATAGAGGTTTTTAGTCACATTAAAAAAAAAAAAAAACTATGTAATTAAACCTTTAGGCCGGCTAGCAGCACTCGCATCGCTTCATAAAAACTACGCCCGAATCTTAGAAATAGCACCTGCATTGTTTTGCAATCCAAACAGACATACAGACAAAAATTCTAACCACTATTGTTTTGAGTTCTATTGCGTTAATAAAGGCCCCTAACAATGTTTTTTCTCGTGTTATCGTTCATGTACACGAAGCGATCAGTTAGAATTTTATTATATAGTTACGTGTCAGGATCCGCAGGTTAGTGAAATGCCACAATAGTTCCGCAGAGACTTTCTTTCACTCTCACAGTCGCAATCGTACCCGTAAATCACAGGTCGATTTCGCTTCGTAGGAAGAGAACTCTTCTCCATCGTATTCAGGAACCGAATGCCCTATGGACTACCCTGTCCGCGATTTCCAGGCTTTCCAGACTTTTCCACGCCTTACATAAAAAAGTCAATAATAATACCCGGAAATCGACATAACAATAGCGGGTCAGGTAATCACGCCATCTTGGCCCGTTCATGCCATATTCGCCCTTTTACCTAAAGCTTAAAGGCAAGAATGGCTTGAAGAGTCCCAGGTAGTTTTTATTACTAGCTGTGGTTTTTTTATTGCCTCTATTGTTTTTGGCCGTCCCTTCCAGAAACTTGGCAAGACTGACTCCCTTTTATTTTCGGCCGGCCTTTCCAGAAGCTTCGTAACAATATGTATAGCTAATATGAAACAAATTAAGAGACTGCCTGTCTGAAAACGTGAAACTTAAAAACCAATGTACGGATTGTTCATACGTATTTTACCAATTAAAACTGAGTAATTTTTGGGGTACTTTAATTTTTATAAAACACCTAATAAAAATAAGTAACAATTAATCGGTTGCGGATGATACATATGAAAGTTTAATGTTTCTCGAAGCGAAGCATTAACAGTTGCAAGAAGAGGTAATTTTTCCGATTTATTTTTTCTTTAAGTAAAATTATTTCTACACAAAATAAATTTAATACCTATAGTTGTATCTAAATACATTTGACTTTACAAATTAACTAACAACACGACCGAAATTCCAACAAAGAAACTGTTATGGCATCAGATCTATTAATCTTTGCTGCCATAAGTGAAAATCTGTACAGACAGATACCATTAGTGAATACCTTTGCAACAGATCACCTATATAATGGAAACGATTAGCTCATTTCGTAAACTTGTAACAGTTTAAGATTTCTCCTAATTTGTTACCAATTGCGTTTGTCACTGATCGTGTCGCTCTAGAACCATTTGACCAATTGAGTTCAAATTCATGTAAAGTTTGTGATAAAAATGTAAAGGCTCACTCACATCGTACTTGAGTGATGTGATTAAAATATAATTTTAATTTATATGTATATATATATATATTTAAATCCTAAAAAGTCCTAAACTTATCTTCCGACTAGTTTAGGACCTACCCGAGGTCCTTAACAAATACATTTTTACCAACCTGTGAAACATATTATTTCTCATCAAAATTAATATATGCAATTTTTTTTAAATGTTTTGTTAATTTTTTTCTCCAATAAAAAAAGCTATTTTCTTTTTTTAACTATAATTTATTTTTTATCATATTTCCATTTTATGGGCTAAGACTAACTGTTAAATGGGTAACCATTAGGGAGATTTCACCATAAATTATTTTATATTATTATTTAGTTAGCGCGTAGGTGTCAGAAGCCTCCAGGTTATGGAATACAATTAAATAACACATACCAAGTAGCCTTAAATTTAGCTAATACGGCGACCTCGTCGCCTCAGTAATGACCCTGCCTGTTGAACGACGGGCTTGCTAATTCCCGATCGGAGCAGACACTTATGTGACAGTTTGTTTTCGTGTCATGGGTGTTTATGATGTCAATGTCCATGCCACCCACAAAAGAAGGAATCCAAGTGCGCGGATGGAAGTATGTAAAAAACTCATATAATAAGTTAAACCCACCCAACGTTGCACTCAGTGTGATAGGGAACAATATTATACGATCTAATAGGTGCTTGTAAACATCGTAACGTTTAAAGTTTATGCGAATATTTCATTCACTGAGGATGTACTTGAGATACAATTTCATGTGTTTATTGTCCTACCACATCCGGTGGACGATGACTGTTACTTCGGTCTCATATAGCGCAGAACACTTAAGACATCAACAACTCAAAAACTTATTTTAGTTAATAAAACACATCTGCGGGATGATGCATATTGAGCAGTTGAATAAGACCAAGACGAAGGCGGCTGCTAAGTTAGCACATAAATAAACTATGCTACGGTAGACAGTATGGCGGCGGACCTAAATGGTCAACGTGACTGTTCCGAAAGGAATCTCATTTCATGCCTTATCGAGAACGAATTAAATGTTATAATTGTTTCAATAATCGAAGAATCGATATTTATATTTGATTAATTTACTATCTAAATGGAAATTATTAATTAATTATTGGGATCACAGTTTGACGCAACAAATATATAAGGGAAGATTATCTTATACCAAAGGAAAAATTTGGATAACCAGCGAATTATTCGATGTTTAATATTCGTTCCTTCTCTGTCATATCAAATTAAACAGTCTATAGTTAGAGAGTATAAAGTAGCACGTCACTTTCATGTTTCATTTTCTCTTAAGATAAACTATCGTAAACTTATTCTGTGTAAGAGGTTAATAAGATAAAACCAATTGCATGGTTGGTTCAGAAATAAACTGACAGACAGCAGACAGTATGGCGGCGACCGAAATGGTCATCATGACTCTCTGTTTAGGAATTAGATTGTATTTCTTCTTGTGATTAACTGGTTTCTTAAGTATAATTGGTTTCTTAAGTATTTGAATTGGTTTTAGACGGCAAAGGCTCTGGACTACTTATTTCCATTTTATGTTGTTAATTGCATGTTTTGATTGTCATACATTATGTGTATGTTCCTATAGATCTGGGTTAAAATGCTTAAACGTAGCAATGAGATTAACCTTAATAATTAAATTCCTTACTTAAATAACTGATAGAAATCAGTAAAATATATTGCTTATTAATACCATTACTGGACTTAAAAATTAAAGAAATTGCATTAATGTTTATAGATTTGGAGCAAACAATTTATAGAATTCTGTAAACGCTCATTTAGTTTGTTACACTATTGTTATTAGTTGTCTCTCAGGAATTTTATGAGTAGGCGTGATTCATATAGTTGCACGTATAAACTTAATTGTTACATATCACAATACATATAAGACAAAGTGGTTATGTTATTATGCATATCTTTTGGTTGTATTTTTATAACTTACGTTATTCTTGTATTCACACATAATGTAATTCTTTACTGTTTTTTAAAACCACTGCTGATAAACGAAGCCTGGTGCAAAACATTAATAACTTGAACGTTTATATATATAATTTTATGATGAAATTTATTGACATTGCGTTTACTTATATCCATTTTCTTACTGGTGTCGTATCCTTTGTCTATATTTAGTTCTCCATCAGTTATTTCTTAAACAGAGTCAGTTGCACTTTCAAAAACACGTTTTAAGTTTTAGCGCAAAACTAAAATCCATTTACAGCCTCCAAATGAATTCAAGTCATCTGTCATGTCCCTGTCTTGTGACAAATTCCTACCATTCCCATCACTAACAAGAACGGGAGTAATTTTGAACGTTTCCAACAAAAATACTCGTGTCGAGGGGACATTACTATTTAACCTGAAATTAAAATGTCCAAAATCAATGTCCTTGTCACACCGAGAAGGATTCTCATCTATAACGCCAACAGTTATTTTTTGTGAAATCCCCTAAGATTTAGGGTGACCCTATAAATAGCACAGTGAAATATTGACGGAACATTTGTTAATTGCTTACTTCTTTTAATTTGGGTTTGTTTTTTGTAATTTTCTTCTTCGATATTGAACGTGTCATGTTATAATATTTTGTCTGTTACTCGATCACTGTATTGTGTTTAAAATTCAATCGAATCGCTTAATCTGGTTCGGAGTATAAATAGATATTTTATTAAATAAAAATTTGGTACAATTGCCAACTACGTACACTCTGGCAGAACAATTATGTACCTACTCATTTTGAGCATTAAACACTTTGTAAACGTTTTGTACGTTCAACTTGTGATTCAAAATAACAATAGTCAAATAAAATCTAATTGACTGTAATCACAACAAAACATATCACAATACAGCCAATGTAATAACAGAGAACCAAAACTGTAGTCACTTGAAACAGTCAAATTAAAATAGTTAAGTCGTTTTTAATTATGAATAAACCGAATATTAATAACACACATATTTTAACCGCATTTAACAAAACAAAGCTCTTCTATGATGAATGTATGAAGTTTGAGTCCCAAAATAGTACAATAGGGAGCGAAGAAAAAACTTAATCTCAACTAAAACTTCTGAAGTTTAAATGAATATTAATAAAGTGGGGACAAAAGCTCCCTAAATCGGGGTTCTATACTAATAAGTTAGAGGACAAAATACTACTTGAATTTGACGAACATAATACTGACTATATTCATTGTGGCAAGGTAACGAGAAGCGAAGAGAGCTGTAGCTCAAGATTATTAAAAATAATTACTACTCGAAGATTATTGTAGAAACCATACATCTTAGGTTTTAAAATACATAGTTCGATTTTTTGTGTTATTTTTATAGTTTTATTTTAATTAAGATTAAATTTCAAATTAACCACTTATTCCTGCTTTCTATAAATTACACAGTTTTTTAAAGTAGCCAAGTAGTTTGAAAAAACTTACTAAATATTTATTATAAATTAAAGAGAAGAGTTTTGTAAGGGAGATCTTAAGCAAATATAAAATGCAAGTTGAAAATATCTTGAAATAAAATTGTGATCAGAGGTATTTTAAAAATAAGATTGAATTCAACAAGCTTTACTCGCTACTCGTCACTAGGCAATGGTGGAACAATCTTCGTGTGACGTGAAATTAATGAATGTTTTTAAGACGTTTTTTCGAAGAAGCTACAGAGACAGTCTATAAATTTGGATGTAATTATGGTTAAGGGTGTTTTGTTGAAAGGCAATTTGAGTTAAGACAGCATCGCGTCGTTAGATTTATTGGGCAAAATAATCAGTGGCACGATAATTAATGGTAAAGAATTTTTGAATAACAATCCAGAACTTGAAACTGAACATGGCCTTAGATCAGTGTAAATAAAAAACATATAATTATTGAATCGTAACTCGCATATAAAATTTAAACAATTTGCAATCGAAGTATATAATGGAGATAGATACAAGTATCTGAATTGCATTATCATGTTGTAAAGACTGTTGTAAGGATAAGATTAGTGTTTTAAACTTTAATAAGTACGCTGATATAATCCTTGTAAAACCAGCTTGAGTTAATGATAAGGAATTGGATCAGGGAATTAAATGAAGATTGTCGCTAACTGAATTTCATCAACACCTAAATATGGCTGAGAGTATGTTAAGCAAACAATATCTGTTACAGACTATGACGAATTTCAATATTTGGTTTGACAACTCACTTATTAACTACGTTGCGACAGCATAGTGGAATCATTTCAAAGTCTCCTCAGTTTGAGGGAGAGACCTACACGTTGCAGTGGTCCGATTACTTTTTTTACGCAAGTAGTCTAGGACATACTCCGCAACTATGCTCTAGTGCGCATTGGTGTAGCGCTCAGTGGCCAACCTAAATAACGCTTGTGCCTCTCAGATGTCGCCGAAAAGGCTTAATGTTTGCTTTCTAAAGATAATAGCTAGATTGAGTATGACCTCCGCAGCGCTTACGAAATGTTGCCACTAAAGGTTACCCATCCAAATGCCGACTGCTCAGCCGGTTGTAAAGTCGATCAATCCCTATTGATTCTAGATATTTTGCTATAAAAATCCAGGATATGAAAATAACACTAAGCCTTGTTTGTTGTCATAGTATGAGAAAACAAAGATGAAGTCCCTACCCTAATATTGTCAATATATCCCGGGTATTTTATGATCACTATCAAATTCGAGGACTGCATGAAATCCAAAGTTCGGTAGATAACGTTTCTAAAATTTTGCTACATATGACATTACCCATCTAATGTGCTAATCTAAGTTATTGAACCCAGTTGGTAACCTAATTGACACAAGTTTATTACTTTTTAAATCTTAATATTGGAGCATGTTCAAGAGCTTTGGTCTCTCGAAAATACTTAAAAGCGCTTAAAAAATAAGCCCTCGTAAAAAATAATATCATTGAAAATTCGCCTCATTACCACGATCTTTGGAACCATTACCGTAAAATAAAAACGGACATAATTTAGGAGTTAGCAATGTTCAGGAAAGTTTGGATTCTATCTGGTCTTAGGTGGCTTACTCCTGCCTGTTGGAACCAAGTTCAGTCATACTGATGCCAATTTAGCTCGATAGCTGCCGTATCGTAAAATGTTATAGTTGTGGTAAAGAGACGTGCAGATGGTACTTTGGAGTAACTCGGTACTTGATTTTGAAGTTATTTGAAAGGTTTAACTCTCCAGAAGCTATTCTAGTAACACACCATCATTTCACTTTACAAAATTTAGCGAGATTATCGTTTTCACAGATTGTAATTTATTTAAAAAAATAAAGCTAGAATTACCTACCTACGAATGATTTTAGTGTCAAGAGTGTGAGTGATTTAAGAACATATTTTTATTAAATCTGTTCAGTTGTTTTAGTGGCATGTCTTTAGAAAAACAAAAAAGTGGTTTGATCGCGATAATAAAGTCTTCCCACAGTAAAATTTTCAAAAAATATTCGAGGTAGAGTGAGAAAGGGTCTCACTCACAATCCATGAAAGTATTTTAAATCAAGTAAGTACTTTTATTATCTAAGTCAAACTTGTATAAATAATTAAAAATAATATCCATATTACATTTTTTAACATTAAGAATGGCATTTTTTTATGGATATTCTTGAGCAATTTAAAATACTATCTGCAAAGTAAGATAACTCAACATATAATAAATCTAAAATTATCAATTAAAGAAACCGCTAATCCGTGGTAACACTTGAATTACTCCCATAATTATCTTTTATCCCCTCAATGGTGTTAGAGCGTAGGCTATGTGTATGGAGCTTAAAGGGAATGTCTCGATAATTCCTCAGTGATGGCTTATTCTGTTTATCCTGTGGTACTTATATGTAATGGACGGTGGCTAACTGCCAAGTTTATTAATATTTTTATAGCAAAGATTCTTAGAATACGACTAGGTAGGTTTGTTGTCTGAAACATTTTAATATACATATAAATTTTGATGTACTAGAAGGTTAGTTTGGACCTTTTTTTTTAAATTGTGACTAAGAAAAATATATTGTGCCTCTTAAAAATAACTTTTCATTTTAAACTGTTTTAAACATTCAGACAAGGATTTTTTTCTTCAAGTTAATGAGGTTTTTACAAAGAATTGCGTAGGCATATGCCAAATTTCAGTAAATATACGTAAAAGTCGTGGCATACCATTCGAAGTTGCTAAGGTCCCGGTCGAGTACTTCCGAATAACACAAACGGTCAAGCTAGAAGTGCTTCGCAACTTAACTGTCTTTTAGTTTAAATTTCGTTCACAGGGGGATGTCAAACGCAATCTGCAACTATTATTTTTTATGTAAATAACCGACAAACGAGTAGACGACCCATCTGATGGCAAAAAGTTATCGTCGCCCATGGACATCAGCAAGACCAAAGTTATCACTAATGCGTTATCGGCCAGGAAATGAAAAGGTAAGAGAGACAGTACTGGCTCTCGACTATATTTTTCAAAGAAATCTACTCTAGCAATAGGGCCATTGTGGGTCTTTAACGAAAAAAATATGTAACTGTGTTTCAAGTCAATTCGTCATTGTTTATGTAATTCTATTTAAGCAACAACATGAACTAAACACATTTTTTTTGTTTGAATAATAATAATAAATTAATAATGCAGATCAATTAATCTTAGTGATAGTTGCTTTTTCAAGCGACAAAATTAGCCCATCACACCAGCATCAAAGGAACAACGTCGATAGACGTACGAGTCGTTAATAAACATTTTACTGTGCAATTTTTTTGACAACATTAGGTACATTTTAATGAACTTTCGATTGTAATTATTGCAGCTAACTTTGACGTTTGCAATCAATGCAATTATAATTGAATGCTAAGGAAATTTAATTTGTCGAGCAAACTGGAACAGTGTCATGAATAATTTATTACCATCTTACACTAATTAATTATTGAATTGATCATTTTGTTTGATACGATTACGCGAACGATTAAATACGTACCTACTATAGTGTAGAGTTAGGGACAAGCTCCAAAATGAACTGATAGAGGATTTTGTATGTATGCACATACTTTGATTTATTATATAAGCAAGATCACCTTTAGTTGATTCAAAAACTGGTAGCTCTTTCATGGGCAGATGTGTGAATATTTGTAATAAGTTTCCATTACGATTGACAGATATGCCATAATTAATTTAAAGCTCACGTCAAAGGCGTTCTTATGCGGAAAGGTTATTACAAACTTGATGATTACTTTCAGGATAAGACTGCTTGGACATAAGTTTAATATTAAGCCAATTCATAGCCATAAGTGCATTCTGCTCGTTTAGGGGTTTGTTGAAGCGATGGCGTAGTTTGACGTCCGAAAAGTGTTTGTAAAACCAACTTCGAATAAATATTATTTAATTTCATTTCAAAGCAATCCGCTTCAAGTGAAATTGTATTATATATCAATAATAGTATTTACGACAGACTTTATAAGTTGAAATTTGTACGTAATAAAACATAAGACTGCGGTTCCGTTAGTTTTGCTTTTCCTTTTTCCCTATAATACCTTAAAACAAAATATAAAAAATAATTATATAAAACAAAATAATATTTTAGCCTGTTTATAAAAATATGAACAAACATTAATTATCACCGCAACTGTATCTCTCGCGTGTCTACGTCGGTGCATCGGTTTGTCCAACATACCGAGTTTTCTCTGAATCTATCGGGAGTAATAACGTGAAATTTGAAACACCTATGGACTTGAGGGTTCATATGAAAGAAAATATATTTTCGAACATTTTAAAACACAGAAATTAGCATATACCATTAACATCATAAAATTACTGAGTCTAGTGTTAAAAACAAATCACAGATTTATCCTTAGGCATTTGTGTATGTCTAAGGAATATATAATCTTATGCATAGTATCCAGGAGTACATGAAATAAAATATTAAATTTCCACAACAAACTGATAATATCTTGAGGTAATCCGACTAGTTCCAGTTTTTATTAAAAAAATATATATTCTGTGGTAAATAAAATAAAACGTGTCCGATGAACAGCCATAAATATGTGTGGTATAACCACCCTATTAAACCTTATGACTAAAAAACCTTTGAACTTTAAATATACTACCCCACCTGATGTGCGATCACAAAAAGCTATTATTTAGTTTAACAGCACCATTGTTTGAAATACAACCGGGGGTGGTTAATCCCTAAAGCCACGTGAAGACACCCTCGCTGAGTTATTTTGGAATTCCGAAAAGAATAGCGGAGGTTTGTGAGGGACTCGCTTCCATGATTCAGTTAATATTTTACTGTTCATTTAGTTTTGTGTAACTTTGGTTTTTAGTTAACCATTGGGAAGAAATATTTATTTAAAGTCACAACCCTGAAGATAATGGCAGTGACCATGCTTGCAAAGCGTTATCGGTCGTTAAGATATCGGTTGTAGATATTTTGGAGTATTGGTAAGGATGCGATGAAACCGGCCGCCTCATGATGAGACCTATATCCACATATAATGAACCCTACGCACAAAATTCTAATTTGGTATTTACTTGCATACTTAGATTATCAATTCCCAAATTAAATATAATAATGATTAAGCAATTGTGCATGCTTATACACACTGTAGAGGTATGAGGGTGTGAAGTTTTTTTTTCTTAAAACTTGGTTTGCTATCGAGTTGGGGGATGTTTTCATCATACTCAACCTTCCAGTACCACAAATGTGTTTTTTTTATCAGTCATTTGTCGCTTAGAAATAAGTTTTGGAATCTTATGTGAATGCACTAGTCCTTCTTAGGGGCAGTGCCCGAATAGAATTACCTGGGCGTCATACCATGTTTTATCTTATTTGCAAAGGTATAGAATTGGTTAAATTAATCCTAACAATAAAAAAATTAAAAAGGTTGAAGAATCTTAAGGCTGTTATAATGTATTTATATCAAACCTCAGCATATTCAACAGTACTCAGTATACCTAAAACCTAGTAATCTATTTTTATCGACATGGGAAATCGTTATGCCACTTGAAACATTATTCCATCGAGTACTTCTGGATCTTATTGAAGAAAATAACTTGGCTACTTAATGCTTAACAACGGCCCTTGAGATGTATTATTAGTTCAATGGCAACTTATTATACTGATACCATCTCGAGCCTCCGAACAATTTTAAACTTTAATATACAGTACTATGGTTTGATTTCAACGTTATATGCATTCAATGAATCGTGTTATGTAGAATGCATTAATTTTAAGTTATTATGTTCTTTACCGATTTATTTTTATACGGTGGGAAAGTAGACGGTGTAGCTGTAAAATGTTATATACTTTTGGATTTTTTTTTTTACACTAGTGCATCGAAATAGCGTGATACATTTTTTTATTCCAGATCACTATGGCTATCGGAACTGTCCCACTGCTGAGCTCAATGTTTATGGCATATCTATTTTGTCAGCGGTGATAAACTTTAGCAATGAAATTTGAATTTTGGGCTTGATCATCTCGAGGCAATAAATCAAATCCAAAAATATAGGTTAATATATTTAGTAATACGAAGATGCCAAGTCAAGAAATGGTTGAGAAGCATTGTGACCATCGATTGGAAACCGTCAAATTGAAAATTCAATATTAGTTAGGTATTGTGTAAAGACACTTATGCTCGTGATTTATTGCTTCTACTACCAATTAAAAAAGTTGAAAAAGAAGAAACAACGAAAAATACTTCTCTCCGGTTGTGGATAAAGTAATGTGGTAGGAAAGCTGAACTTCTCTAAGTTAGGGGTAAATATACTCCACCAGATTGCCTTGAGCATTATGGAGAACAATCACGTATAAAAGTTACCTCAAGGTATTTTAATTAAATATACAGGCATTTTCTTAAATAACAAACTTCTTAAAATTAACGGTCCAACATTGAAACTAAAGTCACCCGATCCGATGACGAGCTTCCAGTCACCAAACTATTACTTAAGTTACTGAGAGATCGCAGTGACACCTTTCATATTTGTGATGTTTTTTTAGCTTTCTTACAATGCGGCTATGGTCTTTCATGTACTTGGAGGTATTTTATTTAAACCGCATTTTATTATGTTTACAGAAATAGTTAAAACTTTTGTATGCAAAATTTCTAGAAAGCTTGATTCTTGTCTGATAGAAAAAAAACTGTTATTGTAACGAACGAAGACAATGTATTATTTATAAAGCCCAGTTCCCACAGACCGTTAACTAAGACAATATCACAATTACAATACGAAACAGCATTAGGAGTAGGTATCCGACCACAAAGTAAAATATATTTTTAAATTACTCCTTGTATATCATGTAGCATAGACAAATATACAAATCAGCAACCAGAGATCATACAATTATTTTATTATGGTCAGTAATTGAATCCGGAACTCGCTCAGCACGCAGGAACGCCAAGTAAGCTACACGGTTGTCTAATAGTTCTATGCGAATCAAATGTGAAGAAATTATTTTAATAAAACACCGCAGATACCAGGAGAACATATTTACAAGTCATTTATACAAAAAGCACACGCAGAATTATATGCAAGCCTGTCATTTGTGCATTTATTTCTATCCCCTTCGCCTCGTCAATTATGACATGAAGGTGTGAAGGAGATAGCACGAGGTAGAGCGAAGAGTAATAATTTTCTTACTCTCATCACGGTAATTGGCAAGTCTGCTTGTTTTTAGTATATGTTTATCGATAACTTTTCTATTTCAATTTTGTTGTATGTGAACTAGATTTAGTGATGTATTATTTATTGTTAAAATTTGTCGGTGTTTCGATATTTTTACGGTAAAAATAGGGGTTTAGTAAACATCACGTATGATTTATCCTATAAGGCTTTTAGTTTTTCGTCTGTTACACAACCCTGAATGCATTGTTCTTTTAATAATTGCATTACAGATTGCGAAATGGATTGTTGTATTTTAGTGAAAGTATCTACTTAAAATACCTTTATAATACTTATTCAAATGAAGATCATACCTGTAACAAAAAGAAGAGTTTCTTTTTTAGTGTTATTATAAATTTACTATTATAGCATTAAATAAATTATGATTAAAAATAAAAATATAATTGTGCTTAATGCTAAATATAGCATTAAATAAATATTCATAGTTAAATTGAATAATTAAAATATTTAATAATTTATTTTATTTGT